>LSSN01002246.1:0-43555 GCA_001970855.1 Smittium culicis | reverse complement strand
GCCATCACCCACATCAAGCCTAGCAATATTACTAAACAAAACATCAATTTAATTTATGACACAGGGGATATACCCCAGTGCCTAGAAACATCAGTGGTGGTCCCAGTATCTAAAATATGTGACCTGAAGTACCCCGATAACTACCGAGGGATATCACTGATCCCAACATTGGCAAAACTGGTGGCCAAAATTGTGGACACCAAACTCAGTAAAATTGACGCGAAATACCAAATACAGGTATTAGAGCAAGCTGGATTCATGAATTTCGAGGAGTTTGCGGGCAAAGCGACCACTATATACGAAATATTCAGTCGACGAAAAATCCAGAACAAGGAAACATGGCTGTGCTATATCGACTATAGCAAGGCCTACGATCAGGTCCCCCACATGGCCCTAATGCATAAACTGCGATCAGTGGGCATTGGGGGCAAACTTCTCAATATGATCAAGGGCATGTATGATACCCCTGAAATTGCAGTCAGAGTTGGAAATGAAGTTTCCAACCCCACCGAATACCTCTTTGGAGTGCGGCAAGGGTGCCTAGCATCGCCGGTACTCTTCGATTTCTACATCAACGATATATTCAAGAACGTAACAGGTGTGCGGGTGCCTGGGCTCACCTCACGAATACCTGGACTACTGTTTGCCGACAATGCCGTTCTATTCGCCGAATCATCAGCCGAGCTACAAACCGCACTGAACACCATTACCAAATGGTCAGACACTTGTTAAATGTCTGTGAATGCCTCCAAGTGCGGGATAATGACGATAAGCATGGAATTGACCACTGATATGACCCTGCACGGCCAAAAAGTCGACTCTACCGACCAGTACACACACTTGGGCTATATTATGAACAGCAAGTGGAATGTATCTTGGACTATCAAAAACAACAAGAACAAGGTCAGGAAGGCTGTATACGCTGCCTACAGCTTCCCGAGACGATTTGATGTGCTCACAGCACTAAAAATAAAGTTCATCAATTCAGTGCTGATGCCGATTGGGAGCTACAGTGGAAGGAAATTTGGCATGAGCGAAGCCAGATGAAAGCATATACAGATGGAAATCGACAAGGCGATTCGAATGGTTGCCAACGTCGGAAAATCAGCGGCCATGGAGCGTATCAGGGATGAACTGGGCATAAGCTCAGTGTTCATGCGCACCAGCACAGTCCGTGAGCGTGCATACCATAAGTGGCAGACCTCAAAAATAATGATCACCAACCTCATCAAGGCTCCGATGAAGGCACGGATGGCCACCTGGGTTACCGGGAGTGCCCGGTGGATCAAAAAATTCTGCTCTCAAGATTCAAACGGTCAGACTATCATCACGATAGTGAACCGGAAACGACGAAATAACCGGTCTTCCATCCACTGGTGGACGGTGGATCGGAAAATGGGGGGAAAATGCAACTGGTTTTACCTTCAAGAAATGTATCCGGACCTGAAGCTGGGCCTTCAGGACATTGGAAAAATGCGTATGGGCACATTCCGGACTGCCCAGCGCTTGTCGAACATGAAAATCGTCGACCAAAAATTCAAAAATTTTTGCCCCTGCTGCAACTTGTGTGTGCCTGAAACGGTCGACCACATACTTCTGAGCTGCAGCCGGTGGCTAAATCACTGATCATCGACGATCCGCCGGTTCATACCGATGCCAATCAGTCTGACGAATTTTTTTTTACTGTCTAATTTCAATGAAGCCCGGTTGGGGCTAGTTGGAAAACTCCTTGGGGGGGAGTCTAAACAATCTTTTATCCAGCTTCGTGCTGGAAAATCCGATCAAAATTTTGAGCTGGAAACAGCCAAATTTTTGAATGGCATCCGCGTGCCCAGAACACTTATACTGCAAAGTATAAGTGATTCACCATCCCCCTTGAACCAATGCCTAGTGGGTATGGAGCTGCTAGAGCGGCGGAGGGGAGTCGGTTGAAAAATGATTTTTTTATTATTTTTTTAACTTTTTAAATATTTTTTATTGGTTTTTTGTATACTTTTAAATTATAATTAACAAATTTTCTGAGACAAAAAAAATTAATAAAACAAGAAATTTAAAGCAGAGTGTATAATTGGTTTGCAAATAATAATTATTTAAATTAATTAGTATAATACAACAGAAAATAAAAATTAAAAAATGTATATATTAAGCTAAACATACTTTCATACACGAAAAATTTTGAGCCATTATATTTATTTAGTCATCCTAATTAGACATTAAAATTTATTCAAAATCAACGCCTTTTAATTAACTATAACATCTTTGGAAAATGGGTTATTCTGTTTACATTTAATAATTTTTATCATTTTAAAGATAATTTTTGAACGGTTTGATTAATTTAATTTCAGTAAAGATATTTTCATATTTTGACGAGCTAAAAATATTAAATATTCAAAGCATGTTTCATAATAGAAAATCATAATTAAAAGCTATTAACAAACCAAGGAATTAATTATTTGAAAAAAAATCAGCACAAAATACAATAGTTCTTTATAAATTTACAAAAAAAATTATTTTAATTATTAATTTTACAGTTTATGTTCAAAATATGACCATTTCTTTTAACGATAAAAGTCTGAATTCTGAAAGATTCACTTATTTTACTCGAGTATTCATAAATAAATTAATCTACAAATATTAATATTGAATTATTAATTTAATAACGTTAATTTAAATATTGATCTTTAATAATTTACTTGAAATAACTTCAAGCTCACTAATCTTGACAAAGATTTTAGTTTTGAACACAGGAAAAAAAAAAGATATAAAATTTCTGTCAAGGTTAGGCTATAGAGTATTGATATTTTTTTGATTTTACTTTATTAGAGTAATTTTTAGAAGCTAAAACAAGTATGATGATCTAAATCAAAAAAATTTCGTCAATCTAAATGTTAAAGTTTTTATTTTTTAAGTATAAAAGTTTATATTCCTTTGGGAAATGGTTTTAAAAGAGGAAAGCTTATTCACTTGATTAACTATATATAGTCAACATTATTTCTTTTTTTTTATTAAAAAAAGCTAAAAAAAAATTAGATATCCTTGTTTGAGATTAATAGAGTTCCAAATCAAATAATTTATTAAATTTTTATATGATAAGTCAAATATAAGACTTTAGTAAAATAAAGACATATGATATACTAATTTTCGTTCATTTAACCCTTTCCCGTCCAACGACCTGTAAAAAAAATTATCAATGATTCGTTTATGGTATAATATCAATTTTGTTATTTGCTGTTATTTTACAGCAACAAAAAAATTACATAAGTATCAGAGTTAAATTAAGATTATTGAATACAGTTGGAGATTTGGAAAACGAACACTAGTCTACTGCTCGGGATAACTTTAAGGGTAAAGGTGTTGGAAAGAATTAATAATATAAAAAATACTAAAATAATGAACTGCCTCAAATCGAAAAATAGGTCCACAAATGTATATATAAATCAATATCTGATCTATATGCAATAAGGCGAAAGAAAAATAAGTATGATAACTGTAATTAAATAAAGCTATTTTCTTATCAATGATTAGAAATATAAGCTTAAAAATAATAAGGCATAATTTGATTACCAATAAGTTGAATAATGAAGGAATAAAAAAAAATTTTAGATTGGTGAGCGAAATTTGATATAATATTAAGTCATAATATTGATATTTAATAAATGAGGGAAAAAGTCATAAAATTTTTTTTTGATATTTATTAAACCTCTAAAATATAATATGAGTCACGATTATCGCATAAAAAGAATACTTATTGAACAGTTCACAGTCCCAGTATCATGGAAATTTAAATGGAGGGAGTTAGTGAAATTAAACAATAATTTTTTATCTGGAAAAAATTAGAGAATTTTTGGCATTGCTTTTAGCGAGTTTGACAAGCCGAACATTGTAGCAACCAAGATAACCGAATTGGCTTGGTGAGCAGAGGCCCATGATATGGGAACATAATTGACGAGGGTGCCAATACCTAGACCGACTTGGGTTAGTCCGAGGAGGAATGAAAAATTGACCAGGAACTTGTTTGCGCGGTTTAGTCTTAGACCTTTACCGATGTACCAGAGGTACGAGACAGCGAAGAATGTGGTCATAGCCATTGTCCTATGCACCATCTGGACAGTTGTTGGGTTTTCGAATAAGTTGAAGATTTTAGATTGAGCGTTTCCGAAAATATCTTTAGTGTAGTTATCGCTCCAGAACTCCTCTATTGCTGGTAGTACTCTTCCTCCCATTAATGGAAATTCGTTATAGACCAATCCAGCGTCGAGTCCAGCGACCATACCGCCACTCAAGCAAGTTAAGAGAGCAAATCTGGCTACATGGCTAACTCCTTTTTGGAACTTTTTAACGTCAACTCTATTCAAAGTTTCGCGAATTTGTTCCAAGTTCTACCAATATAAAAAAATAGATAGTAAAATAATCTATGAGATTTTTTTTATTTTTTAGTTAGTTAATAAGAAAAAGTATTAAAAAATATTTAATAAAATTATCAGTTTACCTTAATTGAACCGTTTAAAATCCTGTTTAATCTAACTGTTTTGAAGCCATACATTGAAAACAAGATATACAAAAGGTATGCGGTTCCTAGATGTGTTGTTAAGCGATACTGACTGACTCTTGGAATAGCTTCTTCGACATCATGGAAGTTTTGGTTTAGACCTGAAGAAACCATATACCATCCAATAGCACCTTGTAGCCCGATCAAACTACCAAGACCGAGGACCTTAGCAATATTTTTTTTATGGATAGCACCCTTAGAAATAAAGTAAACTGCTGGGATGATATAAACCAAACCTAACAATCTACCAATGTTTCTGTGAAACCATTCCATAAAGTATATTTTTTTAAAGTTCTCTAGCGAAATGCCAATATGTACCCTATTTAAAATTATAATATAAATGGTAAGAAATAGAATATATTAGCGCTTTGATAAAAAAAAAAGGACTTATAGATCATAATCCAATTTTTTAAAAAAAAGGTGAAAAAAGCCAACAATAACTTAAACCCAGATTAGAAAAGTATAATAAGCATGAAATAAATAGTTCAATTCTTACTTGTGGTATTCCGGGAACTGCTTGTATTTTTCAAACTCTTCATTCCAGCCCTCTTCGGTTGTAGGCAGCCTAACACCTGAAATTGGCGCCCATTCAACAATAGAGAGACCAGATTCGGTCAAACGAGTCAAACCGCCCCAAACGATAATACCAAAACACATAGAAGAGCAGTAAATGAGCCAATATCCAACAGATTTCGAATCGACATTCACTTTCTTTTTCTTTCCTCCATCGTACTCTATCTCGATTGATCGCGAAAGAGCATTACCTTGGCTGCTAGCAGAGGATGAATTTCTGACTGGGTAGTAGCTACCAGAAAATATAGATTTCGAGGAGCCTAAAAATGAGCTCGAATCAAATAATTTGTTGTTCCTGGCTCCTGTAAAACTCCTCTTGAACAAAAAGCCGAAATTTGCGCAGCTGACTTTTGATCTTGATGCAGATCCTAATTTCTCGGCCTCTATGGAGGCAAAGTTAAAGTTTGGTAAGCTTTTTCTCGAGCTTTGATCCTTTTGGACGTGCATCGATCTCGCAAATCTTGAAAATTTAGCATGCGCGTCCGCAGCCTTGCATTTCTGCAATTTGCTTAAAATCAAGCTTGCCGAATCTATGCTTGGCATCCCAGTACTGCATTTAGTAAATAACTTTATCATATTTTCTCTAAGGAAGTAAGCGAGCGAGAATTCGAATAATATCCTGTAAAAATATAATGCAATACTAACTGCTTAATTTAAAATACCTGGTAAATATACCGAAATTAAAGCTTAAAATCGCGTCCTTTTACTTGAACTTTTTTATTATTTTGAGAGCTTATATTTTATTTGAAGCTCAAACAATTAAATGAAAATTACTTTAAATACGAAAACTTGATTAATGCCAAGAAAAAATCACCTGTTAATTTTGTTTATTTCTGATTTAATTCCTTGAAATTCAATAATGAAGCCATCATTATCCAACCAATAAAAAACACTTGAATGACTAAATTCGTTAGTAATATGGTTTGCACCAAGCTAAATAAAAATCAGGATTGATTAAATCCGATAAATAGAAATGATTTCAAGCCTTTCCCATCCAACACCCTAAGGAAAAAAAAATAATAAAGTGGTTATTTAATGATTTATAAGCTAACGTATTATTATTGCCAGTATGGTTCAGCTCAATAATTGAATAAATTTCAGAATTAAACTGTTTTTATTGTATCCAGTTTGCTAGATTTGGTAGATTAAAAGTAGTCTACTGCCTGGGAAGGGGTTAAGAGAGAGCCAAGTTATTTGCTAATCCTCGGATTGATCTTTGAGTTGGTAGATTGATCCCATTTCAATTTAGGTTCGCAGCTGGTAGGCCGGCTGAGGAATTTATAAGCATTAGGGTATATATTCGTTTTGTTTTTTTTTGCCTTAAATCAACACTATTTTACTTCACCTAATAGTTTCCATTATTGTTATCGTACCAATAAAATTCTGCGATAAATATAAATAAACAAATAAATAAAAGTTTTATTTAATAAGATTTATTTATAAAGAGTTTAGAAAGGTGAACAAGCACCCAAATAAAGCAGGGATTATAACTTGTTAAAATAAATTAGAGAAGGATATTAATAATCTTTTTATAAGTGATAGTTGATGACGATTTTTGTTGTAAATTACTACTATATACTTATTTTAGTATAATTTATTTTAATTTCGTAGTGATTTATTATTCAGTTCAGTTACTCCTATAAAATCTTGTTACTTTTATTTATGCCTAAAACACATGATATAAATTTTATATATTTGTTTATGTCTTAACCCTTTTCAGAGTCCAAATCTCTATTTAACCCTTTCCCAGGCAGTAGACAATTTTTTACCCATCATATATAGCCAACAGCGTTCAATTAAATTAAATTAAATTAAATCCGAGGCTACAAGAGATATTGGTATATTGTAAATTAACGACAAATAACAAGCCTGCTTTTAAATCATAAACGAATCATAAAATTGATTTTTTTAAAGAGTGTTGGACGGGAAAGGGTAAAAATCAAAAAAAAACTTGCTGACCAAATTCTTTGGCAATATATTCTGCAATCATACGATTATTTAGCGTCAAGCTCAGTAGAAATAAGAACTTTAGATACCACAATCAAATGCTTAGTATGCTGATTTATTTTTTTAGAACAGTGTACTTACTAATTTTAAATTTTTTTACGAAATATTTGACTAACGAATTCAATTTTGTTGGAGCGAGCTTAATTCCATGACTGCTTGTAACTTCAGTCATCCAGCCTACTTGAAACAATGCCTGTGTGGATCTTTCGGTTGGTAGATTGATGCCATTTCCCTTTAGGTACGCAGCCGGTAGTCCGGCAGAGGAATTTATTAGTATTAAAATATTAGTTTTTTTTTTAATTGCATCAACTTTACTATTTTTTTATCTTACTTTACCACATATTTTCTATTATTGATTTCGTACCAATAAAATTCCGCGATTAAAAACAAAAAAAAACAAAATATTTGAGTTTAGGTATTTACAATAATCATGAAATATCGTATGTGATTGTACTTTTATCAGTAAATTCACTGTAAAAAAAAAAAAGATAAACGAAATTCTTATTGTAAAAGTGATTTTAATACTGTGAGAATTCGAAAGTTTATATACTCTTGAGTTCTCTTCGTATTTAATAAATATCAAACAAAATATCACAGCTATTAGTCGTAACTGATAAAAAAACCAACATTGGTATTTTTTCATTTCCATAAAATATCCAATAAAGCTTTCCGTGTGTATTTTTATATTTATTGAACCGTTTTAATCCGACAGTGCACCGATATTTTGATTTTTTTATTTATTATCTACCTTTTGATAATATTAATTGAAGCAATTTGATGATTCTAAAGATGTATTATTTAAATAACTTGAAATAACTTTTTAGCCAGTATCTATTCAACCCCCCCACCCCCCCTCGAATTAAATGTATAATAAAGAATGTTTAGATCGGATAAGGCTTAATTATACTCAAAAGAAATCGTATTATTTAACATCCTTTTTTACCCTCTTAAATCTGGTTTTAAAGTCCATAACCTATCTCAAGATAAAAAATGTTTTTTTAAAAAAATGATTGTGAAGGGGCTATAAATTGCCTAGTTTTTATATGAATAAATTTTTTAATGGATATACATTCATCGCCATTTCTTATTAAGCTTTTTTACAACAGTAACATAAATTTTAGGGCTAAAAATTAAAATGCGAAAAAAAAATAGTTTCTTCAAATGAATAACGGTATTAAGGTAATAGATAATTATTTAAAAAAGATATGATGTATAAACTTATAAGGTTAGTGATAAAGGCAAAATGGATAGAGTTATAAGGCAGTGTTATAAGAGAATGAAACAAGAAATTTTTGGATTATTAATTACAAATATATTTATTGAGTTTTTTTCTCCTAAAACTAAAAAAAAATAAAAAATAATTAATTAATTTAACAGTTGTTTAAAATGAGGCAAGTTAATAAAAATAGAAAGGATTAAAAAAATTTATATGTTCTGAATTTTAAAAAATGGTTTAAATTAAATATATATATTAGTTGATGGGCATAAAGTTTCCGATAATGGCTATGGGCAAACAGTTTCTATCACGCCTAATGGTAATACTGAAACAGCAAGGCAGCTTTTTATTAGGAATAGAGAATTTTTTTTTCGCAGCGTTATTGACATTGTTATCCTGACTTTCTTGGTGCGAGTTTTGGGATTTGTTGAAATTTTTCAATGTAGAGCTGGTGTTATCGTTATTTGATGAGTTATAAATATTGTTGCTGACATTGTTTGATCCTACGCCAATTTGCTGTTGGTTTTTCCCGCTGTCTATACTTTCAGATTGGCCAGAAACGCTATATGTGTTATTGTGATTTTGCGAATTACCATTCAGCGGAATAGATGCAGAGCGAAACGAATTTCCGCTTCTGTCTAAAAAGCTAGTTTCCTCAAACATATCAGAACTATTTTTAGTCTTATTGACGCTCGTAATCTCTTTGTACATCTTCTTTGTGATTGAGTCCCAGTCCTTGGCATTTTTCGAAATTGAGTGAAACGCGTCAGATTCCTTCAAGCTCGAAAGAAATGATTCAGGGTCACCTCGATCGCCTAGGCTTACAGGAAGCGGTTCTAATTCAAGCTCACTCCCGCTTCCCCAAGAACCATTATTAATATCTCTATCGACCATTGCTCTAACTAAGTTTGAAACTTGTAGCACGCAAGACGTTAAAACAGCTTTTTGGGTAACATCAAAAGCAACGTTTGTGTATTTTTCAAGGTAATTTACAGTAGACTCTTCGGTCATCAACTCATATATGGTTACCCTGCCTTCTCTAAAATATTGTATAGGTAGACCAACCATATCAGCAAATTGTTTGTTTGCTTTAAAGATTTCACCAGTACGACGCCATAAACAAGCAGGAACACCAAATGTATGGAAAGTGTGGTCGTAATCAAACAGAAGCTTTTCAAAAGCTACCTCTGATACTAAAACGTCGGCGTCAGTAAGAGATTTGATGATTGACATGAAGGTAGATCGGTAAATACTTAAAATTCCAACAAGTCTTGTAACACTGGCGCTTGACATACTAATTAGAAATGAAAAAAATATGTTAGCGTTAATTCGGCAAAAGTATAAAAATAGCTACAAGTTTATATAAAAAAATTAAATAGAGGGTAAGAAGGGGATCAAAACTTGCATTAAGCTTACTTTTTTTCCATAAATCTGTGCATTCTCAAATACCCATTAACGTAATTAAAAGGCTTTAAAACACCAGTAGTAAATTTTGAGCTTAAAATTTGTCTTAATTTTTCTTCAGAAGAGGAGTCTTCCAGATTTAATACAGAGAGGTAGTATGGTTCGAGCATTTGTTTTTTCTGTTCAACAGAAGAAATGTTTTGAGAGTTTGAATCAATAGGTAGTCTAGAATATTTGCGGTTTTTGTTTACAGAAAAATTATTGCTTCCGCTTTCATGAAATTTGCTACCAAAGTTTAATGATGTAGAGATAGAGTCGGTGCCAAGAGGGAATCCTATCTTTTTGTTAGCAGCGCGGTTTGCCATTTTTGTACTTAGTGGAGGTAATGGCGATAAAGCTCCAAGTTTTGGGCGGTGATCAGTGAAATTTCCTCGAAGAATATCTTGTGGATTTGATAAATTATAGTCATTAAATTCGTTAAATTTAGGGTTTTGATCTAGTTTTCTGATATTGATGTTTGAGTCTAGGGTAGTGCTGAAAGATAAACTATTATTTGTGTTTGTACGGCTTGGGTTTGTTAGTTTAATTGGAATACTTTCAACAGCTGAAAGAGGATTGAGATGCACTAATGAGACGAATAAAAAAATAAATTAGTATAAGCTCATTCAGAAAAAAGGGAATAAGAGTAAATAATTATGAAAACAAATGGAATAAGAGTAAAGAAATTATGAAAAGACAGTGATAAAATGAAGAGCAGAAATAAAATTATTAGCGCTTTATGCAAAAGATAAATTGTCATAGTTTATATTACTTGTATTTTGAGAGTTTTGGTTACTGTTCTTCGAAAAGTCGGTGTTGGAATAAGTTTGACCTTTTCGGAGATTAAAATTCGCATCGAAACTATCTATGGCTCTGGTTATTTTTTTAAATAGATGCACATTAAATATATTAAAATAATGAAAAAAAAGTATGTAATTGAAATTGAAATGATATTTACTTTAAAAGGTCGCTATTTTGCGAGTTATTAAGCATCATTCCAGCAGGGTCATTAGTAAATTCGGAATTATTTTGAGGTACTAAAAATTAAAAAAGAAGAAGTCAGTCTATTAGCTCTAAAAGATTCTAGCTAAAAAGTAGGGGATTAAAGGGTTTTTTGATTTTTTGAATTTAGAGAGGGAAAAAATAGAATTAAAAATAGTTACTAGTAGCTGGGCTATTTTTATCAGAGAAAGAATTAGAGCTTGGAAAAATAGATGAGGCTTCGTGATTAAAAGTTGAATTAGAAGAGGATAGGGGACCAGGTTGGTGTTGTGAGTTATTAAGCGAAGATTCTATATTGTTTGCACTAGAAGTTGATGAAACAACATTTGTATCATTTTTAGCAACTAGACAAATAAAAATAATAAAATCAAAAGTTTGTAATCAATTATAGGTAGGTATAGTTAGGGTTGGCTATAAGAAAAACGTAAAATGGAAGAAAAGGTCGAGAAAATTATAAAAATAACCTTTTTTTTTTAAATGAGTTTCAGTGACGATTTCATCTCGGCATAAATGACCAATTCCTCTTTTGATACATCGTTTACAAGGTCTCTCTAAGTATTATTGAAAGAATAATTAAAAAAGTTTCAATATAGAAGAGAACAGAGCGAATTAAAAAATACCTATGTCACAGGTCATATGGGATCTTCTACAGTAAACACAGGCTAAAAGATGGTAGTGGAAAAGTTAGTAGAGGTACAAGTGGATGGGATGAATTTATTGAAGATATATTTTTTTTTATTGCGAAGTTATATTTTTTTATAGAATGATAGCTTTTAGAAGATGGGTGGTGGGGGCGGGGGGAGGGTAATAAATACCTTTTTGAACCTTCTTTCGCTTTTTTTTAATCTTTGGGGCTGAAATTTCAGCGCTGTTAGACTTATCGCTGTTATTTTCAGTACCTGGATTATTTATTAAGTTGGCTTCTGAATCTATAATAAACATGTAATTGTAGAGTATAAATAAGTTTTGATATATTGAGTGAGTGAGTTCAGAGGATAAGTGGAAGGGAGGGGGAGATGGACAGGCGAAGAAATATATGTAAGTTAAAATTCGTAGGAAATAGTATAACTTAGTTGAAGTAAGAGAGAGATGAATTACTATTTGCGGGTAAATGATTGTCTAAAGAGAAGTCAGAGTCCTCAAAGCTAATAGAATCAACCAAGTTAGGTTGATGATCAGTATGTTCAGCCATCTTTTGAAAATAAAAAAATAGAAATTGGTATGCGCGTTCAAATTAGAAGTGAGTGGAATAAGTAAATCAGAACTAAATCTGGAGATAGAAGGTGTAACAGTACACACAAGAAGGATTATTGGAGTTTTTTATGTGAGAGTGGGGGAGGGGGGGGGAAAGCAGTTGAAATATGAAAGTATTTTTTGTAGGATAAGCTTGCTTAAGCTTATAAAGGCTTTTCGGAAGAGATTGATGTCTGATATC
This sequence comes from Smittium culicis, assembly GCA_001970855.1. Classification (NCBI taxonomy): domain Eukaryota; kingdom Fungi; phylum Kickxellomycota; class Harpellomycetes; order Harpellales; family Legeriomycetaceae; genus Smittium; species Smittium culicis. The sequence goes on along the minus strand of LSSN01002246.1, from coordinate 31,330 downwards.
AGATACCTATAGCAGGGGATAGCGAAAGGGTAAATGAAGAGGGCGGGCAACTAAAGAGAAGAATAACAGTGTTGGGGATTTAAAAGACGCATAAAGTATATTGGTTCGAATTTGATATAAAAAATGTTTTAAAGATTTTGTAATACACTTTTGCAAATCCGGAAATTCAGCAAATTTATTGAAATTGCGTTGAGCCTTTTCTTTTTTTTTATCTATCAGTTACAGATTTCGATAATATTGGACTTTTTTTTAGTAACAATTCACCGATTTGCTTATGGGCCAATCATCGCCATTGCTTCATATTATTATATGGAAAGGTTTAGGGGTTAGCAGTCGCGATCTGCCCATTGGGAGCCCAAGCTCTATATACATAATTGGCTTAGTAATATATTTATTTAGCCAATAAACATGCTTCAAAATTATTGAGCACACGTTTGTTTGTCAATATATACTTTTGATATTAATTATTGGGTCGAATCGATTGGAGCATCATACATTATTGTGAAAATTTATTGGCGAACAATCATACAAATTAGTTTAGTCAATAGCTTACAGGAAGAGATTTGAAGTAGTTTGGCCTTTCGAAAATATCTGGGAAAAAGATTGATCAAGCAAATTTCTGCTCATACATCTAACGCCAATAAAAAACAAAGACCCTACCCAAAGGAATAATAAGCAATTTAAGCACTAACAAGCCATCTAATGACTCCGCTTTAGCGAAGAATAAAAGGCAAGTCATCTGACTATTACATAAAAATCATATTCACGCTCTACTTTTCTCGGAATCTATCAAAGTTTTGAGCTACTATAGGCAATCCCAGCTATTAATATCCCGGAAGCTAGGTGTTCCGGGGATTTTAGCCCGAATCTCCTCGTTTACTGTTCTTTGAAACTACCAACTATTCCGCTAATAAATAGACTGCGCATAGCTAACAAAAAGCGATTCACCAAAATGACTAACCTCTAAGCTCTATACATTATTGGCTAAACTTATCCTACTATCAAATAACAAGCACTCATAAAAATATCTGCCGAATCAATAAGCTGTATTTTTAAGACTTGTTTCTTTTAGGGTTATTGATCACAATATTAGGCTGCTATATTAAGCATTCAAACCTCCGAATTACTAAACAGCTCATAGATTTAAATCGCTTCTATTGCTTTAAGCAAAAAAACCTCAAATCAATTATCCAAATTAAATATGTAATGTGACTATATATTTTATGAAATTCATATTCATATTTTCTTTTGATCCTTGGCCAAATTACAAAATATTTCATTTTCTGTTCACTGAAGCTACTCTATGTGCCTAACCAATACTAATTAATGCCAAAAAAGGCTTTCTTTTTTAACATTATTATTTTAGCATATTATGCATCACTTATATTTACATATTTTTATCTGTTTCTGGTAAATTTACTATGATATAAGAAATTTTTAATCTCTAAATTTAAAGATAATGTCTATAAATTAGCATCTTAAGCTTTTCTTGGCCAGTAAACTGATTTAATTCTACCAAATATAGCCAACTATTCTCAGTTAAAACATAATAAATTCGAGGCAATAAGAATTGTTGATTTATTGTATTATCCCAGCAAATAATAAATTGACTTATAAATCACTGAAAAATCAATAAATTCACTTATTTAAAGTGTGTTGAACTCGAAAAAGTTTAAGGATGACCCTCAGACCCAAAAATATTAACCTATAATCCCTATTCATACTGATGCACAATTTAAAGCATTCTTTCGTAACCTAAGACAGATATAATCTAATTAAACCCCTCAATTATCTTTTTCTTTAAATTAAATTATCTTTAATCATGCTTTTCTCCCAAATAGTTGAACTTTACAAAGCTTAGTTCCTTCAACTTTAGGACTCACAAAAGTTTATTCTTTGGCTGATATAAAAAAAAAATTTTTTTATTTATTTATTATAATAAAGTTGTTATGCTTGATATAAAATTTTTTGTTTATAAAAAGATATTAATTCGCGTCGTTTATTTGCTTTTTTTCGCCTTGGCGAATCATCTATCGAATGTTCTAGAAAACTACGCCATTTCACTGAAAGCGCCTATATTATTTTCATGCCCAACGAATCAATTACCTCACCTAATTTTTTTTTTTTCAACAAATTATTTCAAATCAAAGTAATAAATATCTTTTCTACTTGGCCATAATAGATTTATTATAAATAAAAATTAAAATCAAAAAAAATAAATGATAAATAAATAAATTACTACTTACTTTTTTTTATAATCTTCTTTGTATATTTTACTCATTTAACTTTTCTTCGTATATCTTGCTATTATTACTTTAATTCCTCGATTAAATACTCAAACCACCTTATAATTGCGCATCTCGAATCTCTACAATATTTAAATTCATCCAACTCCTTCAATAAATCACAGTTAATTCGAATCACCAAATATATTAAATCATGGCCGAACATCTAGCCTCTATCTATGGAACAGAAAAGGACAAGTAAGTTTAAACAAAAAATTTTTTATAAATTATTAAATAATACTCTCTAATTTCTTGTTTACTAATAAAAAAACGCTAATAAAAATAAATCCTTTCAACATTTATAACATTCCTAATAAGTTTTTTTTTTTCTTTAACAATGTTATTAAATAATTCGTAGGGTAAATTGTTCCTTTTATTTCAAAATTGGTGCGTGTAGACACGGTGACAGATGCTCAAGAAAACATGTCAAGCCAACATATTCACAGACTGTTCTAATGTCCAACGTCTACCAAAATCCTGCGCACGATCCCAACTGTCTGCTATCCGACCAAGAAGTCCAAAAACATTTCGATCTCTTCTTCGAGGATATGTTCCTGGAGCTTGCCAAGTACGGCGAGATTGAAGAACTAAAAGTCTGCGACAATGTCGGCGACCACTTAGTCGGCAACGTATACGTCCAGTTCTTGCTGGAAGAAGATGCACTCAACTGCGTCGAGAAGCTTAACAACCGCTACTACGGCGGCCGCCCCATATGGGCCGAGCTCAGTCCCGTCACTGACTTCAGAGAAGCGTGTTGTCGCCAGTACGAAAACTCAGAATGCAACAGAAGTGGGTTTTGCAATTTTATGCACCTTCGCAAACCTTCCCGCGGAATCGAAAGCGACCTATACCGCGCCCAAAAACTTACATTACGCGAACTCCAAAAAAACAGGTCCAGATCTTCTAGAGCCGAAACATCCGTCCACTAATAAATTACTTTTAAAAACAAAAATCTAATACACCACTAAATTAATCATATTTGTTCATATAAATACATTCCTTTATAAAACCTTATCTTCTCATTTATCATTTATCACTTGTCTTTTCTAATTTTTTAATAATAAATGAATACAAGTATCAACTCATACCCCTGTTAAAAAAAAACATTGTGAAAAAAAAAAATCTGTTATAAATTTCATTACAAATGTGTTAAAAATAATAAAGCTAGTAGTTTTTAAGTTTAGAAAATAAAGTTTGTCTTTTTCCAATAGCAGATTGCTCATTGTTAGTTTTAGCTTTAAGCGAGTCCATAATACTCTTCGATTGCGAAAAATCTACATCCTCCCTCTTTGTCAAAATATCCTCAACCAAAACAAGCGACACGTCTGGGTACTGCTTCTTTATAGAAAAATACTCCAAAAATAACATCGTTGGAGTTGAATCAATGAGCGATATAACCATCGACAGCGCATTTGTAGTCTCTTGCACTAAGCTCGCTTCCAAGTATTCTGAAAAAAATGATATTGACACCTTTAGCTCCTGCTGCAACTTCTTCGTTGCTGAGTTTTTGCTACTCTTGCTGAATTTGGCTGCCTTGTTACTTATCGCATCTATATAGCATATCACAAACCTCTCAAGCAGCTCCTGCATAAGTCGCATAAACAAAAACTCATGTAAATGGTCGCGGAAATCTGAACAGTAATCTCTCAAAGTCTCAATCACCGGCTGCAGCAAATCTTGCTGGTACCAATCTGCCGTATACAACGCAGCAAATATCTGTCGAAGATCTGAAAATACTATATCTGACAATGCGCTAACAGACCTTTGTGCTACGTCCATAAACCCCTCCATAGCAGATCCTAGTTCTGTCGATAACTTTTCTTGGTAAGCCCTGCTTAACTGGTCACACAATCGTGTTTGAATAGCTTCGCTGAACTCCACGCATCGAAGTTGGTCGTTTGATAATGCCATTATATAGTCCACTAACCCTTCAGCAACCTCTTCGGGATTTTCAATTTGCTTCTTTGACTCTGCTTCAATCAACATTTTCCACTTCTTGTTTGTTACTGCAAATATCTTATTACATTCATAAACAACATCGCAAACAAGTTTACCACGCATTGACTCAATCGCCAGATCTACCTGCTGGTTAATAATCTCAAACATTATTATACTACCCTGCATAACAAATTGGTTGTTTTCTCCAACTTCTGGTGGTTTTGGCCTCTCTAAAAACTCTTTTGTTTCTGTAGTCATCAAATTCGTTATCCATTCGGAGATTTTTGATCTTACCAAGTCAAGGTAGTCGTTTGACAACTTTTCTTCCCTTCCTTCCAAAAGAGGAGGCTGCAATTTCTCTTTAGGTATCCCTAAATCTTTTCGCATCTTCGACTGGTACTGCCTTGCTAGACTTAAAATATTTAAAATTGATCTTCCGTCCATTTCAGAACTTGACATCTCTTTAACTTTCTCAACAACTGTTAAATGATACTGGTTTAAAAACACATCAAATAAGCCATAAGAAGGCGGAACACAGGGAACTATATTTTCCGCCACAAATAACAAATCGTCAATTACAAGCTCAGTAGTTTTATTAATTTCGTCATCGTCCATAATTACTTCAGTGAAAAACTCGTGCATTCTGTCACTAACAATTTTATGAATTGTTTCAAAGAATTTTTTTTTGTAATTTTTCAGCTTCATATCTGGCTTTGAGACTTTATTTCCACTAAGGGGGTTAAAAGAAATTGAACCTATCAAACCTCTTGATGACTCCAAAGCTTTATGCTCTTTTTCTTTGATAATCGCTGCATCATTTGCTTCTTCTGACTCAATCACTTTTAACAAATGGACAATAACACTGTATTTTTGGTTTGCGCCAAGATCATATAGCCTCGAAGCTACTTGCCAAATAAAAAACTCAAAAGCTTCACTTAAATTTTCAAAATCTAAAAATACTTCTGATAAAGTCATTCTAACATCGTCCTCACAGTTTTCTGTAAGAGCAATAGCTTGTCGCCTGAAGCTTTCCAATTTGTTAATTTGATAATGCATAATAAGTAAATTGAAATCGAACTTTTCAATATCATTGTTGGCGTTCTTTAGCATATTACTAACATTTTCGCATTGTTGATTAAAACTTCGAAACTTTTGGTAAAATAGCTCGGTTTGCTCAAAGTTCTTGTGGGCTATTGAAATCTAAAAAAAAATATTACAGTATTTTTAAATAGCAGAATTAATATAGCAATTATTATCAATAGTTCCAATTGTATTAAAAACGGTAAATTTGTAGAAAAGATTACCTTTTTTATCCTATCGTAATTTGATATAAATCCTTGAGCATCGCTACATAGCTTATCGACTTTCTTCATATCTACTTTAACTTTATTTATTTGATCCTCTGTTGAAAATAGTAAATCTAAACCTTCCTGGACATCATCGAAATGCCTTTGAACATCTGCGCTAAGTTGTGCATCAATTAACATCTTTTCTTGGGTTAGCTTACTCTTAATTCCCTCTAATTTAAACTGTAGATCATCGGGGTGCTTTAGGAGTTTTGACAACCTTTGGATAGCGTAAAGCCTTATTTCAGAATTTGTACTTGGAATCTCGCTATTCATTTCTTTAAAAATTAGCTCCTTTTTGATGATTAATCTAGACGGCTATACCGATAAAGAGTAAAAGCAAAGTGTTGTAATATTTGAGAACTGTAGTTTGGGTGTGTACGTAAATCTTGTTTTGTTTTAAACTAAAATATTTGCAAATTTGAGAAAAAGATATATATTAAACCCTTAAACACACTTATGGTTATATTTATAATCTAATAAAAACTGGTAAAATAGGCAGAATAATCTCTAGAAATAAAGCAATAATTCTTGATGTTTTTTTAAGGTATATATTATTCGCCTGTAATTTAATGCATAACTATGAAACTTTAGTATTTAAGTGTTTTATTGGCAGTTTAAAAAAGTCTAGGGCTAACTATTTGCGAAAAAATTATTTATATTATTGGCTACTTAACTCTACAATTATTGGAGGTTCTTGTCGAAGGGACTTTAGTTGCAGCTTAATATTATTGACTCAAATAATTTTATATTAATTAAACTAATGTTTCAATGCTAAGTCATTTCATTTTGACATATATTTATTTGCTATTATTCTTCAGTCAAAAGACAAATTAAGTGGTATCATTTTTCAGATATTACTAATCTGGAAATTATAAGTCAATAAAAATTAAAGCGCAACAAAATTAACTAAGAGAATTTTAATTGTGAAAGTTGAATAGTACAAGATTGTGCTCTCTTTTTCATAGTTTCTTTCGCAATTTTTCTATAAAATGTCGTGGAGTGATTCTACGACTGAGTAAAAGAGAAATAAAGGGTAAATAAAATTAGGTCGAACTAAAATTCTTAATTTTGCAAAGTACAAAGAAAAACGAGCAGAAAGAAAAAAAATGAATTTAGAAAGAATATCTACACGCTATTATGAAATCCTTTTTACAAAGAAAATTAAGATATTTTCAATCCAATCAAATATCAAGAGAATAAAAATAAAAAATAAAAATAACAAGACAGTACGAATTTTAAGAATTTAGAATAGTCAACAGAATAACAGAAGCAAATAATGTATATAAGTTGAACTCAGAGTACCTTTAGTTCGCTCTCGAATTTTAGTGACAACAATTTTCATAGATAGTTTTTTTTTTATAATTAAATTGGACTATAAGTTTAAATAAAAATAAATAAATAGCATCGAAAATAGGGTAAAAAGTGCACAGAAAACTTTAAACTCGTATATTCTCAAAGCTAAAAATTTGATTTAAACTCATAACATTATTTAAATTATAACATTTAAAACAAAAATTCTTGGAGCAGGGTTTACAATTAAAACACAAATAAGAAACTATTTTTTTCCTCTCTCAATTTTAATAATCATTCGCTAAAGCATAAAAGCACGCTTTAAAAGCTTCACTGTATATATTTCTTATATATTAAATTAAATCCTTAATCGTAAATAAAGGCAGTGGTACGTATAAAACTACCACAAAAATTCTAAAGATTTTCAAATTTTTATAATTTTTATACATGAATTATCTTAAAAAAAGCATTATCTTCATATTAACAATGATAGATTTAGAAGCGAGTACTCAAGACCCGTGTAGAAATATTGGTTAAAGCTGTTATCTGAAATGTTTTATAACTTCTTCAATAAAGGAACCGCAATCCAGAATATAGGAATCGGTAAATCACTACTAAGATACACGTTACCGATTTAACTGTTTATACATTGCTATAGGTATCACTATAATCAATTAAAGAATACTTCTGATCTCTGTTAACTAAAGAAGAGGTCGATATCCAAATGCTTCCGTATCCTGAAATTAGTTCTATGAGCTATATTTAATATATCCTGAAAGATTCAATTCCCAATATGAGTGGGAAAATCGATATGATTGTAACCAATATCAGGTAAGACGATATTTACATATTTCAAAAACTATCTATAAAACCAACTCAGCTGGCATAATCTGATTAAAGCCACCGATATTCCAACAGGAATTGAACACCCTCATTTCCAAGAATTCAGTTGCGAAAAGACAACGTGTACAGTCATTTAGAGAATAAAAAGATAATACGGTCCTTAAGCGATCATGCAGTAAAAATACTGTTATTTAACCGAGCGCCAAAGCTGTATATATAGTAAAAGTTGCTAAAAAACCCCACAGTTACACAGGTAAATTTTACTGTAGGGTGATGCTGCTGCGGAACAGCGGTCTACGTAAATAACCATAATACCTGAAATAAATTTCTCAGGTTCTCTGAATTCAAAGCGATGTATTCTAAGCTTACTGAAAGTCACTTGATTCGGAAAAAATTTCGAGAGGATTTATAATCCCCTTAATTAGCTCAAAAATATCCGAATTAGATTCTGTTAGCTGAAAAATTGATGCTGAACTATAAGTCGTGTAAAATTTATATGGTTTAATTAGCATCCCTCTTCGAAAGTTGATATTTCTAAGAGATTCAACTATGGGGTCCAGTATTTTTCAACTATCTATCCACGGTCATAAAAAAAAACGGTGTTCTGCATCTGAAACTAAAGCTCCTGAAGCTCAGTATCATGTGGAGTAATAAAATTATAGGTGAATAATTATAAATTTTATCTGTCGCGCAATCCCTTGAAAGAACTTCCCTAGGTCTTTTGACCTCCAATATATTGATAAACACCATAATATACAAGAAAGAGTAGATATCTGCGTTTCCGATATTACAATCTTCTTTTCCTCTTCCACGCTCAATTATTCGGGTATTCGATGAGAATGAATACATTAAAATTAATTACCTTTTTAGTAGCTAATTTTCTATTTCTATGAGAACCAAAAACTCTACTTATCTAAAAGATCTAATGATCTTGGTAGGGATTAAAGAAGCGATATGAACAATTTTTTGCTTGGAATACTTCTAACTATCTTAAGTAAGGTTCAAAGTAAATTATGATTAGTCATAAAAAAAGCCATATCGTTACATCATCCATCTCGAGGTGATTATAAAAATCTATTTAATCACACTAAGTGTACTTTTGGCCAAGATTTTGAGTTTACGAAGAGAGACCATTAAAACTGACGAGCGCTGAGAATAAAGAATTCAGTTGCTTTAATGTTTTTATTATGAATATCTAAGCAATTTCTGATACTAAATAGATGGGATACTTATGATCAGCGACTCTAAGAGAAAGAAAAAAAAAGCTCAGCTCATATCAAATTCAATGAACGGAAACTTATTCTTTCCTGAGATTTCGGAGCTTAAGGCATTCATAGCTTCTAACTATAAAGAATGAAGGATTGTAGTGTTCCATATAACCTATCCTGACTATGGAGTCTACAAAAAGCGAAAAATCAAATCAAATCAAATAAAAGGATCTATCAACAGTAAATTATGAGCTGAATCTCAAAATTGTGACTTTTCCATCAATTTTAGACTATTTTGACAGCACAAACATCATCTCTTACGTAAAAAGATTTTTTGAGAAGAAATTCCTCAAATGTTTTTAAAATATCTGAAAAAGCTTGGTATCTCAGCCAGAAGATCAACACTCGTCCTCAGATAGTCTAATTTTCTACTATACTGAACCTAGAACACTTTAAGTGCAGGATAGTTGCTAAAAAAAAGACTTATTTACCATGATAAATTATCAGTACTGAGCTTTCAGATAGTACCACAAGCCATCATTATGTTTGTTTCGAAATAGAAAAAAATAAAGTGGGCAAATACTACATCTGAATATATGAAGCTGATTTTCAGACACAGAATTTTCTGGGCTAAATATTTTTCAGGTAAATCAATTGGTACTATTGGATTTACTTAAAGCTGATATCGCAGAATTGTTAAAATTTTCTAATTATGTGACTGAAAAATTCTCTAGTAACTTCAATACGGAAGTAATTAATATGTTTCCCAGGCCTGAATACACAATTTTTCTCTCAAAAGCTGCCTCTTTTAGCGATAATAATGACTAAGAATCCAAATATCGGGGGAAAAAGCACTCATAAAACAATTACTAAAGCTTAATGACTTGGAAAATAGCTGCGTATCATTAAAACTCGTGTTCTCTGAAATTATTTCTTTAAATTTATGGTTTCAAAAGTCGATGAGGGTACAATTATTTCCAGAAACGCTTTTTAGAGTAGTGAATCTTGAACTAAATAACCGCGTTGATTTATGTTTCACAAAAGTATAATACCTTTATTAATTCTATACTATATAGAAGCTAAAAGCAGGTTATATAAAAGCCTAAATCCGCCCTTAAAAATTATCTGAGAATCATCCAGTGATATATAGTCAAAAAAATTTTGCTTTTTTTATGAAAAAATTGGATGGAAATTCATCAATACCTTTTTTTAAAATTAAAATTGATATTTAATTAGTTCTAGAGATAAATAGTGAAAATAATCTTTTATAAAAACACAATTCAAGTTTAATAAATATAAAAATATACTCGTTTTTTAAAATTAAAGAAGTTATTAGAGCCGGAGAAATGCATTCATGGATGATTACCAAAGATATACTTATCATTCAGAGGTAAATCTAGTTATAGTAGTTCCAAATGATAAAAGAGATGGTATCAAAGTAAAAAAATTTACGAGTTATATTTCAAATTATACACTTTATTCTTTTCTCGATACTTCAAACCCCTATAAATAAATAGTTACATTTAACATAAGCTCAAAATTTATACGAAAAAAAAACAATTGAAAGTGCTGGGTGATACATTCACTCTATTTCTGAATTAATCTAACAAGACTTCTTCGCTCCAATACCAAAAAGGCACAGAAATCAGACTCAAAATAACTGCTAATACTGAAGTATCATCTCATGATATAGTTTCGCAATCATTCTAGAATAAATACAAATTCTTTGATACATAATAAAGCCTAAAAAAAAAATCAATGAATAACTTGATTAAGGTGATTATAAGTTCAGAGTAGATGAATATGTTTCAGGAATATTAGTAAATGAAATATAAGTGTCATTAGGGTGTAGTAATACTTATTTTTTAATAGGATATAATTATAATTTTTTTCAGATGAGATTGTTTTTCATAAAAAAAAAGTCGAATATTTATAGGAAATAGTCAAAATCAAAAAATATACTAAAATAATAATCAAAATAAACTAAAAACGCTAAAGAAAATTTAAAAAAAGTTTAATTATTCAATAATTAACAAATTAAACTAATTCAATCATTATATTTCAGTTGTATATTACAGAATTACATCATAATATTTCATCTATCTGAGGTAAAATTCAAGAATTAATAGATATCCTTAGATCAGGTATTAATTTATGCTAAACTATTATAAAAGAAATACTGAATGGAACTCACTCAATAATATCTATCTTTGACAAAAAGTGATTAAATTAACACAGTCGGTTAATTTATAATTTATGCAGATAAAATTCATCCTAATTCATTTCAATATAATTTCAATTTTAATTTTTATTATTCAATAATTTGATTACACTAAATTTTTCTACTCATATCCTAAAATAATTTGATTTGTTTTTATTTATTAAAAATCAATAAAATCAATAAAATATAGAAAATTTTGGTTTAAATATATTTTTACTCTTTTAAAACATTATTTTCTATGTTTCTAAAATTACTAATCATATTTTTTATAAACAAAAAAGTAACAACAATTCATAGCTAACTCAATTTAATTTTTATAAAGAGCTTAATAGATTGATTCTTGAAGTAAACAACTTTATTTCTTATATTTAGTCTTTGTAGTTGATAGATCAGAATTGTAATTAATACTCTATAACAATTATGCTGATCTCATTCTAAAAAAGGTGTGTATACTATTGTACGTTTTTTTTCATAGGAGGATCTCTTTTATTAAATAAAAGCAGACAAAAAACAATGACCCGATTAAAAAGAAGCTAGCTGATATATCCATAGTATCTAATATAACATACAGTAATACTTTCATAATCAATGGATCACTACGCTATCTATGAAATTTAATCTTTTCAATCAACCAATCCTTTAGCCAACTTAACCTCAATATCAGCATTTATAAAGACAGTATAATACTTCCTACTGAAAAGTTATGCTGTTCAACAACATTATAATCCCTAGTTAAATAATTTTTTTAATACACATTTTTAATGTAATTAATAGGATCTTTATCCAAATCAATTATTGTCTTTAATCAAACACCCTAATTTCATAGCCGTGACACTAACTAAAGAAATTATTGTGTTTAAAATTTAACTTCAATTAGGATACGAAGTGCTTGAATTATCTGCTTGATTCTACGTTTTAATATATATTTTTTCCAAATCATCGCTCGCTATTATTAAATTTAAGATGCCTTCATTTTTTATGTGTACCATTTTTGAAAAAGGGTAGGTTTTTTTTTTTTTGGAAATTTTTGATGATTGAAGTCTTAAGCAACTTTTTAGTTCGTTCAACCATAGTTTAAACGCAATATCGTGACTACTAAATAAATATTTATGATTGAGTAAATTCATGTATTACATATTCTATAAATAGACAAAGCGTGTAGGGTATCAGTTTTCGGTATATAGCTTTTAAATTTACTCAATTTTTTAAATAAATCTGTTTTTTTTTCTTTTTATTTGAATATATCTGCTCTATTTTTTATAAGTCTTATTCATATAGCTTAAAATATTCACCCAGAATTTATAGAATCTCTGAAATTCATAGTAAGCACGATTCAGACGCTTATTATTATCAAAAAAATTTTTATTCCTTAGTAGCAGATTATATATAATCTATTTATAAGAGAGCCTGTGTATAGACCATTATTTAGTCGGAGCCAGAATACTGATTTCGCTTATGGTAATATTCTAGTTTTTTTTAACCTAAATCCAGTTTATTTTTTGCACCTCATTAGACCTATCAATACTGCATTTAAAATATAATCCGTGTACTTCCTACGAATTAACCAATTGTTTTCTTTTGAGTTTAGATGATTAAATTTAATTTCTTTTTTAGAAAAAACATTTCTATTACTTGTAATGGGCTTGATTCTAATTGTCATCGAATGCCAATCAGAATCCCGATTTCCCATTACATTGTAATCAAGGCAATCTAATTGTTCATAGCATACCTAAAGCTCATTAACTAAAATACAAGTCTGGGTAAATAAACCTGAGCTTAGCCATAACATCTTATGGCTAAGCTTTTCAACATTAATTCCTTGTCCTAGTTTCTATCTATTTCCTCACTCTTATTCTTATTCTTGTTCTTGTCCTAGTTCTAGTTTATATTACTTTCTTCATAATATTATCTAATAAAATCATATTACCAATAAGTCCATCACACTATATTCAGATTTAATATTTTATTATTGGATAAACTAATACATCATACCCAATAAAGCTTATATTTCTATATTATTTATTTACTTTCAATTAGGTCGGCGAGTTTTTGCACAGTTCAACCTTAATATTCGCGATTCTATTTAAACATTTTTATATTTTACCTACAGAAAATTCCTTTTATTCGCGAATTTTTATAGAAAAAATTAATATAATTATGCTATAATCAGTGCATAATTTGAACCTTGTTATTCACGAGAATTTTTTTAAAAAAAGACCACGAATAACGAGGGTTACCTGTACTAACCTCTCCCCCTCCCCGCCATTCAAGAGGAAGAAAGTGCTAGGCATTTTTTTAAAAGTAAATAGCGTAATTATATATATTAAAATAAATAAAACATGGGTTATACTAATATCATTATTTACGGGGAAAAGAACTAAAAGAAATTTTGCATAACGACAAAGCGCATTGGTATAGTTTAATACTATTGGGCTGAAAATTTTATAGACGATAATATTATTGGCTGATGCCTAAATTCATTCGATAAGTTCATCCTTTGGATTTTCCAAATAGGTATAATAAAACATCAAGATTCTTAATGAAGGAAACATTTTATTGTGTAAAGTGTTATAGGAATAAAATTTCATATTTAATTAAATTCCAATAAAAAAATCTGTGATTTTATTTAGCAAATATCGCTTTGATAAAGAAATAACCAGATTGAAATTTCAAAATGCCTTTTCAGATTATCCAATAATATTTACCTGTTTCAGAATATCAGTCCAATAAAATTAAACTACAACAAAGAACCTTTTTCGTTCAGAATCTCCCATTTGTGTATAATTTTAAATTTCTATATTGATTTATGACCAATCAATGCCATATATTTATTAAGCTTATAGCTTTATACAATTCAAAATATATAGCAATCCTGAGCAATTCAAAATAATCTAAATCAGAAAACAGTTATATTTTACTTTGAGATGACTGCAACACATGAAATTTCTAAAGAGGACCAAGTTTTAGTAAGATAAATTCTGTAACAAAAAATCATATTACTATTTAAGCTCCTAATAAAACGTGTTATATTTAAATATATTATTGATTATAGGAAGAAGAATTAGAATGGCTGTTAACTTGCCATTTCAATAATAATATAAACTTCATTAAAGCCGAGTTGATTAAAGTAATATTCAAATATCAATTCATAATATATATTTTTTATTTCTATCTTTATTCTTATTTACTCACAAAATCACTTTTCAGAGACACGCAATATAATTTATTTTAAAAATTACTAAATATAGATTATTTCTTTATTTTCCGATACCAATAACCCAAATAAAGGTTTATTATTTATAAATTTTTTTATTCTTGGTACATTATGAATAGATAAAAACTTTTATTTCGAGCTAACACTATTTCTACAATTCTATCCCGAAATAAAATTAATTATTCGAAATTTTACCCAGTTGTTTTAAAATCCAGCAAAAAGTAATTGTATCTACTTGAATTACGATTATTTTAATTTTACTTGAACTATAACGTTCGATTTTCATTTTGATTGACTTTAATCCTTTACTTTTGTTGGAATATAGAAAGGAAATCGACTGCGGTTCGTTCACATTAACTGGATGCTCAATAAATTCAATGGTAACGTAATTCAGAATAGCTTAAATTTATATAAAGATTGATAGTAACATATATAAGGGAAAAAATCTTAAAAATTTGACTATAACTATAAATATAAACAATTGCAAATTAAGGTTATCCAAAATCAAATTGGTTTAGAACATGATGAAAACTCTTTAATTTTAACGTTTGATCAAAGCAAAAGCTTTTCATTATTCCAAGTAAGAAACTAATAAATTCATATGTATTCATTCTCCTGACGGCTTTATGATTTTTCTTTTGATAAAATAACCTACTAAAATAGAGCTAATAAAATTTTTTATTTTTTATAACAAGTTGACAAAGTTTGTGAAGCAGTTGAATACAATCGCTGATACCACTAACGCAAGATCAAACCTTTTTGCCATAAATTCAGCTTTAGAGGTATTTATACAGTATATTTCCTTTACTTTTGAATTGTTTAGAAGGATTGCTATTTTCTTTCAATCAATTTGTATATTTTATAATATTTCACAGTTTATATTTAATACTAGAATACTGTATCGTTTTATTCGCAATATTTTTTAGATTCTTCTATTTTGTTTTGAAAAAATCACTATTTAAATTCGAAACAAAATATTTTATTGCTTTTTTATTTTGAATGAGCTTATTTTTCTAGTAAACCTACTGAAATTTTTATTTCAAAACAATAACTAACACACCCATTAATCTACCTATAATGTATTTAGTATATCGAAGAATTGAAAAGCCAAATAACAAAGGCGATTTTGGTTCTCGATTCTGGAGAGCCTGGCGGTGGGGGAAGCACTACAGAAATAGATCACAGTGTATGTGCTATTAAAATGTTTTTATCTCAAAAAATTCAAGCCATTTATTTATATCACATCTATCATCATTATTGAATTGTTGTAAAACTTGTAAATAACCTTAGCATCTTTTCAATATTATATACTTAGTATTTCTCGAATCCACTGAAAGATGACATAGTAGTTGAGCTCAGAATAACTGGAGATACGATCTCAATTAGTGTGTATGAACTTGCAAATATCGACCGAACAGGCAGTGGCACTAAGAGCAGTAAAAAAAATACAAGTTTTTTTGGTATGCTATCAAAGGACCTCGCCAATGTAGGAAACTTGATACTTCATAACAGTGAATTGGTTGAAGTTAGTTCAGAGTTCCATGTATATGGAACTGTTACCCATATTGAAAACGCAATGAATTCTCTGAAAGGATTCATTCTACTGTGCGACCGGATGCACAACCAATTATTTTCTTTGTCCAGCATCATAAATAAATAACCTCTTCAGTATAGAAAATATTCTTTTGTAAATAACATAAATAAAGATGTTTGTAAACTATTTTTATAGCTTTTATAAAAAAGAAATAATAATTTATATCTTTATATCGTATAAGTTTTAATTATTATTTAGTGAATAAGTTATTTTTCAGGAATAAATATGAAAGTCTAATATAAGAATTGATGCTTGTCTAATCTTTAGCTAAAATATTCTTTGACTGAAGACTTGGAAATTACTTGTGCAGTCAGGGAAACAGAAGATGCGGAAACAACTTTAGCCAAAACATAATCACCTTTATTGACTTTAAAGAACTCTTGGCTGTTGTGTTCGCTTGGGTAAAGGAAAACTTTATGGCTAAATTCATCAAATCCACTCAACAGACCTTTTAAAGGATCTGACAGCTGCTGAGTGCTATTTCTTGCGACTTTGGCTGGATCGTTTTGGTTTGAAGTGTCAACTAGTACTAAAACGTGCGTTCCAATATACTTTTGGTTCTTCTTTTTCGCAGTTTCGTGGAATAAGTCTATTAATTGAGCTAGTCTCGCTTGTTTGATTTCTGCAGGAACATCGTCTTTGTATTTACGATGTGCATGGGTTTTTTCTCTCAAGCTAAAAATAAATGGATATAAAAGCGTTATAGTATACAGATAATTACTAAAAAAGTATTAATACGAGATTAAAAAGTATTGGAAATCTAACCTGTATGCGAACATATATGCAGTATCAAACTCAACGCGCTTAACTAACTCTAAGGTCTGGTTGAACTCATAATCAGTTTCTCCGCAAAATCCAACAATTAAATCAGTACTTAAAGTGACGTTTGGTAGAATTTCTCTAATTTTGTCGACAAGAGCTATATACGATTCAAAGCTGTAACCTCTACGCATTCTTTCTAAAACCGTTGTGCTTCCAGACTGAGCAGGTAAGTGTATGTTTTGAGATATGTTTTTATTCTTCTTTATGACTTGAATAAGAGCATCAGGAAAATCTTTTGGATGCGGGCTAGTAAATTTTATTCTCATCTATTTATTTAATTAATTATTTATTTAGTTAGCGAAAAAAAAAATTATAGGTAATTATAAGAGAGTTAGCTCTCACAGGTTTGTAATTTGGTATAACCGTTTGTGAAAATTTTATCACATAAGATATGTATTTATTGAAATTACCTCAGGGTCGACAAGTGATACTTGATTTAAAAGCTCGGCAAATCTGCGGCCACCTTCTTTTTTTTTGTAAATTGTAGAAAAACCACGGCTGAGCTCATCTCCATATCCCTCAATTTTGGTATCAGACGAGCTTAAATCACGATATGAATTTACATTTTGGCCCAATAAAGTGACTATGGGGGTATAGAAATCAAGTTATTTTTAGAGCTTAATTAACTTTATAGACGATAAATTAAGGCTATAAATTAATTAGGAAAAAATCAAAAGGAAAAATATAAAATAAATCTTACTTTCGCGTATTCCGCTGTCGCTAAGGTTTTTTGCTTCTTTAACAATCGAGTCGATTGGTCTACTTCTCTCAGTACCTCTGGTGAATGGTACTACACAAAAACTACACATGTTATTGCAGCCTCTACATATACACATTTAGATTAAATAAAAAAAATGAGAAAGCTTTCATTATAAAAAGAGGGAGGAGAGGGCAAAAAAAATTAGAGCGAAAGATAAATGACTTTATACCTCATTACACTTAAATGGACGCTGATCTGATTTGGATCAATTCTGACAGGGGATATATCGGCATATGTTTCGTCAGCTGATAAAATTACATTAGCAACGCCCTGGTTAGTCAAGGATCTTAAGCTTAGCAATCTAGGTAAGCTTCTATAGGCATCAGGACCGCAGACAACATCGACTAGCTTATCTTGCTCAAGCAGTTTATCTTTTAATCTTTCAGCCATACACTTTATAGTAGGAAAATTTATGAATTAAAATTTCTATAACACAAGTTAAAGAAATATTTAAATTATATATATTATAAAGTTTTTTTTACCCCGAGTACACCAACTTTTTGAGGGTTTGACTTTCTAGTTTTTTGGTTGAATGCTCTAATTTCACGAAGTCTGCCCCATATTTTGTTTTCTGCCTTTTCGCGTATTGAGCACTATAGATAATGTATAAATATCAATTTTTATTTGTTGCGAGTAAACCCAAAGAAATCGTTTTTTGTGCGAATCTTGTGCATTTTGTAGAGTAGATAGAAAATATTTACCGTCATTAGAAACAAAACGTCAGCAGAAGAGCTATCCAGGGAGCGCTTGTAGCCAGAAGATTCAAGGATAGACATTAATATTTCGGTATCGTTAACGTTCATCTAGTTCGCGAAATTTCAACAACAGAAATTAAATTTTAAAAGTCGATTAATAATGAAGCGGAGATCTATAGTTTTTAATATAGAGTTATAATACCTGGCAGCCGTATACTTCAACATAATAAGTTCTTCCTTCACCCCAGTCAAAATCCTTAGTGGATTTGGGATCAAAATCATTAGATTTACCGAGATAAGGCAGATTTTCAAGGGGAGTTTTGATATTAGCAGAGTTCTTTAAAGAATCGATATTTATTGAGTTTGACAAAAAATGCTGTAGCGAAGGGCCTGTTCTATTGTTGAAAACCAAATTCTCTCTTTTAGGTTTTCCTTTTTTAGGTACGGAGCTGCCTTCAGTTGCTTGAAATTTGCTAGATTCGTTTATTGACTTTTTAGGATTTAATATTTGAGAGGTTTCGATAATTTTATCCTGGGGTATCTCATTGCTAGTATCTGTAGTTGAATAATTATTCTTTGTATTAAAGAAAGATTTATAGATGTATGAAATAGCTTCTGGGCGATAAGGAGAGGCCAACGAGCGCTGGCTGTAACTATGAAAGCGAAGTTTCACAGATCCTGTGGCTTGTTTTGATGCCAGCTTAGCTAAGTTCATTCTGATTAATGAGGGTTTTTTTTAGCGAAAAAGTTGGTAAAAGGTATTGAGCGAAATTGGGAAATTTGATAAAGAAAATGATAAATTGGTTTGATCTGCTAAAATCTAAGTTTCAAAGCCTTTTGGGTAAAAATATAAAAATTTCAAAATTTACAACTGGAATTCCACAGGTAAAATATCGTGATACTGGCGAATCATTTTTTATAATATCTCCAGTTTAAAATTTAAAAGTACTGATATTTGTGATTCGCCAATAGTTCATCTAATAGCTGGAAAAAAAAAAAGTTTAATTTTGGCTTTATTGCTTCATTCTGTATAAAATTCGGCAATTAAGTATCTAAAGAGCTCTATCTTTAATTCGCTTTTTGCTTAGCTATCAAATTAATTCGAGATATCTATTTATATCCAATTATATCCAATTATACTAATTAACCTAATTAAATGCCTCTGACGAATGTTATTGGTCAAATTATCCAGATCACTTTTTATTATATGGAATTTCGGCAATGCTTATTTATACCAACATTGTTAAACAAACAACAAAATACAAATCAACAGTTCCCATCGTTTTTCGCTTGTTAGCCATACCTCACGCAACTGGTGTCAATTCTAGAAATATAACGAATCTGTCAAGAGAAAAAAAAAGATTAGAAGCATAATAATGAGCGAGAAATGTCGATTGTCACTGCTTAATTCAACTGCCACTTTTCAGATGATATCCGAAACTCCCTCTAGGAAAGATGGAATCTCTAAAGAAATTGAAGATAGTTTGCGCATATACGGAAGTAGGCTAATCCAATCTTCAGGAATCCTTCTTAGATTGTAAGAAAGCTTCTTTTTTTTATTTTGGTTTTATTCTTTCTAAAACCAAGCTACCATTTTTACATCAACAATTAACAAATATTCAATACATCTCTTTTCATCATGACTTTTTTTTTTTTTTGGTTATTAGACCTCAATATGTTATGGCAAGTGCTATCATACTATTTCAACGAATTTACTTCATTTCTAGCTTCAAAAATCTTGGAATTAAGGTATGTAAAACTTTTTTTAAAATATGGTTTTGTTTATATATCCTTATTTTAATTTGCAAAAACCTTCTTTTTTTAATGATTTGCCTCGATAAATTTTACTGCAATCTTCAGGGCGCTGTGCTGGGCTCTTTGTTTTTGGCTACTAAAACAGAGGAATCTTTAAGAGGAATTAAAGATATAATTTCAGTTGTCGACATAGTTATAAAAATGGATCGTGGTTACCCGTTAAACTGCATAAATTTCTTAAGTAGTGTAAGTACAGCACCTTATTATTTTTATTTTATAATCATCCTCTAATTATATTAGGAATTACAAATAGGAATTTTATGAAAGTAGAGATTTAATGGTAAAATCAGAAATGATCATTCTTAGAAACTTAGGTTTTAACGTACAGGTTCAGCTTCCATATGGACTAATGATAAACTACCTAAAGTGCCTAGATCTCATAAACCATCCCGAAATTCCTCAGCTAGCTTGGAATTATTTAAACGATGCGTAACTATTTCATTTATTAAATCGTTTTTATTTAAATTTTTCTTTTTTCTTACTTTGAAATTTTCTTTTTTAGCTTCTAGATAAGTGTTTATATACACTTTTACAATTACTATCTTTTTCATTTTTTTTTCTAGGTTATGGACTATTGTATATACTGTTTTTCAGCCACATGTAATTGCGTGCTCTGCAATTAATATTGCTACTAAAAAATTCGGTATCAAATTGCCAACAGAGCCTCGTTGGTATGAAATATTCGATACTAATGAGAAAGAGATTCTAATAGCTTCAAAGATAATTCTTTCTGTTTATAATTCTCCGATTTTAAAATGTGCACCTATTGATGAAGATGAAGAGCTTGACCTGTTTTTAAAAAATAAGCTAGAGTCACACATAAGTCAAAAGAGAGAATCTTTACTCAAAAAGGAATCTTTTAATTTGATAAAAAGTAAAAATACCAACATGGCTGAAAATAAGTCTACTTCATCCTCGTCTGAAATATTCTCAGACACCTTTAACCACAAAAATGACACACCGAAAACACACGCACAATCTTCTCAGCAAAAATCCAGCTCAGGATTAGTCCAAAACATCAATGAAAAAATTTCTCGTATAGAAAATTCATCCAATTCACAAAAGCTTCAATACAGACAATCTGAAATTAAAAGTGCTAAAAATAACAACCTTAAAGATTATACTGAGTCTAGAAGCAATACTAGAATAAGATCCCGCTCTAGATCATACTCCAGATCGCCTAGCCGTACAGCCAGGTATAGATCACGTTCAAATTCAAGGTCACCCCAGAGGAAGAGCAGATATAAATCACGGTCAGATTCAAATTCGAGGACGCCTCAACGGAGAATAAGGCATAGATCGCGCTCTTGTTCAAATTCAAGGTCGCCTAAACGAAGGAGCAGATACAGACCACGTTCGCAATCTAGGTCTGATCAAAGGAAGAGTAGGTACAGGCAGCATTCGCGTTCGCGTTCACGTTCACATTCTAAATCGAGACAATCAGTATCCAAATCAAAGAGTGTTAGGGGCTACCATTATTCTAAAAGGTAGCTTGGTCAACCCCATCCCTTCCAAGCAATAAATTATTGATGTTTATGGTGCTATTTTGTGTGGAGAAGAGAGGTTGGTGTGATTAAATAAATTTTTTATTTTTTTTATTAAATATAGAATAATAATATTGGTTGTATAATGAATTTTAAAAATAATAATTAGAAGTATTAGTAATTAGTTTAATACTGGGGAAGAAGTGGACATAAATTTTAGCTGCGGCAAACGTATAATTGTAAAATTCGAGTATATTGTCATTTTTGCTTTTATTACTTTATCAAGATTAAGCAATTAGATTTTTGGGATTTAATGTACTTTAAAGGGAATGAAATGACTGCGTAAAACTGCGCAACAATTAAAGTACAGTAAAAAAATAAATAAAAAAATATAGCGAGAATAATCTAGACACTCACTATTATTAATTTTTTTTTTTTTTGATTTGGAATTAATTAGTAATTTCAGTCGACCTTTTTTTTCTACTAGTAAAAATTAAAATATAAAAAAAACCAATAAAATAACATAATAAAGAGTCCAAAATTGAAAGATTTATTTTATGTTATTTTATTTTATCCACTTGGATACATACCTCATTTTATATTATAAGATAAAAAACATAAATACACTTTAATTTAAAAAGTATATTAATTTGATTTTTACCTCAGCGAAAAAGAGAATAGTACCTTTTGATAACTATTAAGGAAGAGGAAAAATTTTTTATTAGACATGGGAACGATATTCAGGCCAGGAACCAAGATCCAGTAAGAAAAAAAAAATATTCCTTAGCTTCTTCTTGACATTTTATAAATAATATAAATATATACTAACGGTGTATGTCAAATCGAATAGATTGACAAATGTGTCGATAGTTAGATTGAAGAAGGGCGGTAAGAGGTTCGAGATCGCTTGCTACAAGAACAAGGTTTCCGAATGGAGGAATGGCATGTAAGCTTAAACTCTTTTCATTTAATAGACATTAAATAACTACCCGCAAAATTTTAATAAGAATGTAAATTATTGTATGCAAAATTCATAATTAAAAAAAAAAAAACTGATAAATAAAACGATGTTAGAGAGAAGGATATAGATGAGGTTCTGCAGATCCATCAGATATTCACAAATGTATCGAAAGGTCAGGTAGCGAAGGCGCAGGATCTCGAGAAGAGCTTCGGGAAGACGGACACGAAGGAAATACTGGGCGAGATATTGACGAAAGGCGAGCAGCAGGTATCTGAGAAGGAGCGCGCGGCGCAGCTTGAGCAGAAGTACCGGGATATAGCGACGATCGTGGCGGGCAAGTGCGTGAACACGGCAACGAAGATGCCGTACACGGTGACGATGATCGAGAAGGCGATGGCGGAGCTACACTATTCTGTGCGGGAGAAGCAGAGCGCGAAGCGGCAGGCGCTTGCTGTTATCAAGCAGTTGCAGAGCGAAGGAAAACTTGAGATCTCGCGTGTTATGATGCGGCTGAAGGTAGAAATACCCAGCAGCGGCAAAGAGACGAAAGCTGTCCGCGAGAAGCTGCTGAAGATGGTGAGCGTTACTGAGGAAGACTCATTTGTTGACGGCGGCTATGTCCTTGTTTGTCTAGTCGACCCTGGACAGTTCAGGCCCATCAACGAGCTTTTACAGGCTGAATGTAAAGGTCAAGCTGAACTTTCGGTTATCAGTTTATCTGACTCTGTTGAAGACGATAGTGCATTCGTATAACTATATATTTTTTTCTCAAAATTTTTATCAAAATATATGAACTCTTTTTCAAGACATCAAGTTTACTTACTACTTTGGTATATATTAGTTAATAAAGAATCAAGCATAAATAAAGCACTCAAGAGTGGAGTTAATAGAACGAGACAATAAATTTGGCAAGGAACTATATATGTAATGGTATAAAATAAATAAAATGCTCTTAGTTGGCAACTTGAAAAAAAAAATAGGGAGTAAAAGAATTTATAATATGAATTGAATATGGGGAGGCGGAGAGAGGTTATATTTTGTGTAAGAATATATATATTTTATAATACTAGTGACAAAGAAATAAATGAAATTAGGCAGCAATGAATTTCAAGTGTCTTTCGAGAGGACCGTGTTCACCGACGTATTTAACGTAGCAACCGTCTGGGATGACTTTGCCTTCAACGCGGGCGTTGGCATATTCTTCACGGGACAATTTGGTGAAACCCCATTTCTTGGAGATGATGATCTTCTGGCGACCTGGGAATTTGTATTTGGCACGACGGAGGGCTTCCATGACGGTGGCCTTGTTGGAGTCCTTGGTTCTGACAGAGAGCAAGATTTGACCAATCTTGACACGGGCAGCGGTACCATATGGCTTACCGAAAGCACCACGCATACCGGTTTGGAGTCTATCAGCACCGGCACAAGACAACATCTTGTTGATGCGGAGGACGTGGAAGGGGTGGACACGAATGCGCAAGTGGAAGGAGTCTTTACCACTGGTCTTGGTGATGTATTTGTTGCAGCAAATACGGGCAGCTTCAAGAGCTTCAGATGAGATTTGTTGGTATTCATCGGAAGTCATGTGGATGCATAGAGGGAATTCATCGACATTAGCCTTCTTACGTCCAAGATCGAAGATTCTGATTTTTGGGTCTGGTACACCACGGCAGAATCTAGATTTTGGATATGGCTTGTTTTTGCAATATCTGTAGCAGCGAGCTGGACGACGACCCATCTTGTATTCTAAAGTAAAAATATATACATTCAAATTAGTATTAAGCAGAGGGTTTGTATCTAGTGAGCTTTATTCGTATTTTGAGGATTCGAATTGGGGAGATTGAATAAGTGCCTCAAAGCTGAATCGTTAAATCGTTTACACATGAATATATGTAAATTGAAGTTTCTAGTAGAATGAATATAAATGCTTACATATTCTTTTTTTTAGTGGAAAAAAGATCGAAATTTGATTTCTATAAAAAAAAAAAAAAGAGAAAGAATAATATTAGCAATAATAATATTTGTAAATATTGAAAAATAAGTATAGTATTTTTTTTACTTTTTTTTTTTCGTGGATTCGAAAATTTGGGCGAAACTTTTTTTTTTCAGTAAAAAAGTTAATTAGATCTTTATAAATCCGTATTTTATTTTGGATGAATATTTTTGGCAAATAGCAACTCATTTATATACTTTTTTTAATACCTTATGACTACTACTGGATTAGTCATCATTTTCAGCTTCCCAGCCTTAAAGCTAAACTATAGATGTGCCTTATTTGTTCGCTTTTAGCTGCGATTGGCCTCCGCCTCCTCGCTATTTTCATGCACAGTAATTCTTTTTACAATTAACTGCGGCTCATCTATTTTTCGATAGCCAATAAACTGTTGATTTTTTTATTCGGGAACTTATAATTTGGAATTAAATATTTATATGGATACTATTGGCTAGCTTATATTACTAATCTGAATCTCATATTTAATATATATCCAATAGTATCAATATAAATATTGATAAATGGTATCTATTGGCTTAATATAACTATTTATTCATTTTTTGAATTGCGAATTGCTGCGTATTTGACACATGATTGCTACTAATCTATTTGTACAAGATCAGGCAAATGAATCTGCCCATTTCATTTTATTATTATTTCTACTAATAGTCGTATCGTATACCCAAAATATGAAATTGCGCTTAGTAATACTAAGTCATTTACGATTTATCATTGGATACATTTTTATTTTATTGAATTGATTGGCTAGAAGTGTAAAGAAATCCTTGTCAGAAATCTATTTTTTACTTTTAGCAGATGAGAAAAAAGCAAATTTCCCTAAATCTGAAAGATGCAATAATTTCTACGGATTATGCATTTTAGCCATCGTTTAATGCGCTATAAAGCTAAAAAAGCTCTCAAAAATCCTGGCAAAAAGCATGTGATACATTTTTTTTTCTCGAGTAGGTGCTAGAAGTATGTCCGATTTCAAAATCTCGCCACTGATGTTGGAAAAGCGCTGAAAAATGAGTTTTTTGGGTATACTTTTCTGATCTGTATTTTATGTGAATCACTAAACGCAAAGCTGCTTAAATTATCCGCACAAGATTATGCTCTATATCTAAAACTCGGCGTTCTACTCCTGACTGTAGTATTCGTCGAGGAAATATAGTTTTCTGATTTGCATTTTGATGATTCGCCATGTCTAGCAAACTAGTTTTTATTAGAATTCGCTGATTGGCTTTAGGTCCCGTTCTACTAATTTCTTTATAAAGTATAAAAAAAATCGTCTATTGCTTTTGTATTCATAAGGTTTATACTATCAATCTAACAATAGCAACAATATTTATAGTCTATACATTTTTTGTTTTTGTTTTTTTTTGAGTGAGCATTATCTTTTACAATCGCCATCTTTCGCTAACCGTTGGTTCATCCCCCCTTTTTTTTGTCTTTGGCAATATCAGAAATAGAATATGTCGAGCAAAGTCCAAAATCTGGTCGCTGATCTTCAAACTGAATATAACGTAACATTCTATCAAAATAACTATACTCCAAATACTACAAAGCCGTCTAAATTACATATATATGTGTATAAAATAGAGCTTTGTCGTTTCGTACGCCGATGAATTGAACGCCGCATCCACCAGCTCCCCCGACAACAAGTCCATAATTCTTTTTCTTTTTCTTTTTTTTTTTGATCTTGTTACAGCGAAACCATTAACCTTTTATTTTTCATCAGTAGGAATTCGACTACTCACGAAAGCTTCATTGAAAAATTCAACCTTTTCGAAAACAAATTGGAGGACTTGCTGGTTGAAACTGTTTGTTTGTTTTTTTCTATTTTTTATGTATGCTACATACTTATTAACATCTGCTTCCTTTTTTATCTGTACTCTTTAACAATAGTCAAGGCTGATTAACACAGTTAAAGCAAGTATCCAGTAACTACCCACCTACCCGCTATTGATCCGTCAATTTCACTTCTATCTTTTGTACAGCACATTCATATAAACACAAACAACACTACTTATCTCTTCGACTATTTTTTCAAGTTATGAATAAAGCACTGTAAACGTAAAAACCCGGAAAATGATGAGAAAATAAATTGTTTTAAAGTGACAAGAAAAGTCTTTTCTTTTTTTTTTAGCATTTATAGATAGCAAAAAAATATGGAGTAAGGGGTATATAATGAAATAACATTATAAGCTATTTAGAAAAGAAGAAATGATAATGATAACTGCTATAATAAAAGACTAAAAAGCGAAAACTTTATAATTAATGAAAAGTATATTGTTGAAGCGAAAGATTTAAAAAAAAACAGGAAAAGCGAACAAAAAGCAAAATTTTGTTATTAGATGCGTGGACGTTTAGAAGAACTTTCTTCGAGATCACCGCTAGCATCTTCATCCTCTTCATCTTCTTCATCCTCGATATCATCATCAAGCTCATTCTCGTCGATTTCTTGGTCTGACATATCGTCACCAAATTCACCCTTGAAGTAGCTGATTGCGTTGGGATAAAAGTCATTGGCAATAAGTTCGGCTAAATCAGCGTTACCGTCTTCAGTAAAGAATGTGAAAAAGCTGGTTTCTTCGTCTTCTTCGTCAGTTTCTTCGGTTATAGGTTTAACCAAGCACTATTAATATTAAAAATTTTAAATATTCGCAAATAACATATAAAATATTGTAAAAGGCCTACTTTTCCTTCTTTCCACTCAATAGGTTCAGGAGAAAGTTTTGGTTCGTCCTTTTTGGTCAAATCAACTTTTTGAACAAGTTCAGAGTTTGAAAAGTATGGGTTTTCACTGAAAGTCTAATTTATAAAGTCAATTAAAGTTGTTAGCTAACTAATAAATGCTGGCTATAGAAGCTAATAAAGAACGAAGTGTTTTTCTTACGAATATGATTTTAAAAATTGAAGGGTTGGAAGCATCACGATCGATCTTGACGTTAGTAAGGAATTCAAGAGCCTAAAACAAAAAAGAAATCCTTTATTAATATAAAATTGAAAGGAAATAGATATTTTTTTAATTAATAATCAAAAATATTGCTTACAGCAGAGTCTTCTTCTTCGATCATGGTAGCTGTAAACATAAAATAAATACATCAAGGTATTGAAAAAGGATAAAAATATAAGAGCTATAGAATATAAGAATGAGATGTATCGAAGATAAAGCTTACATAAGACTGTTTGGTTGTCGATCTATAAAATAAATATTTTATGGGGTTAGAAAATGGATACTAGCATTAAATAGATTAGAAAGATGAAATCGGGTCTTACAGCTCTTTGCCAGAAGTTAGGGATTTTAGCGATGATTTGGGAGCGTTCATCGTAAAGATCGGATTTTTTTAGTTCATATTGGGCTTGGAGTCTATAGATCTCGTCGTGTAATTCGTTGGCGAAGGGTTCGAACTTGTCTTGGAGATTGAATAGATCTTCCAAGTTAGCAGCGAAATCAGCGTTATCAGCAGCGTTTGAGCTCATGTTAATAAATGGACTTTATTATATATTTATTAGAAATAGTGTAATGAACCAAGAATGGTGTATATGGATGAGTCAAATTTGTAAAAGCTGGGATACTGTAGTGAAATTAAAAAGAAAGGCCTTTTTAAGGTTGAGGAAACGTAGGGATGTCTTTGTTTTGTTCTAATTCGCAAACTTCGCCCTTTTTTTCCTGGTTTGGATACTGGAAATCTGTGTCAAAACTCAACGCAAATAAGAAAAAAAATTTTTTCTTGATCACTCCAAGCTTTGTTTTGTTTTGATGTGTACTATTTTACAGCCGTATTTACTGACTAATCTGCACTCTCCTCTTAAAGCTCGCATTATTGGATAGATCTTTTTCACGTTTATCCATTGGACAATTTTGATGATCCTTTCCTTGTCAATAACCCCATACTTGATATTTATTGGTCCGACAATAAATTGGAGTAAAAATATTTGGGTTTCTCATATCCAATAAATCTAAATTCGCCATTTTCCTCTAAAACGCGAAAATAGCAAAACCAAAAAACATCCCAAATGTTTTGGCGCATATAAAATAAACGCCCGGCATCTTAATGCTGCACATTAAATACTCACCCCCCAAGCACTCCGCCTATTGCCCCCCTCTCCTACTCGTTCGCTTTTCTAATATTTCCCCCTTTTTTATAAAATCTCGCTACCTTTCCCCAAAGCCACCCCACACTTATTAAAAAGATTACCCTAAACTTAGCTTACTGCCTCGCCATTTACGCGTTTTATTCCGTTAATTTATAAACTCCGTATATCAATTCGCACAACAAAATTACTCGTTTTGCATTGGCGTATTTCCCCCTCCTCCCGCTCCCCTAAAAAAAAAATATGAATTGGCTATTTTTTCCCTTTTTCTGGAAACGCGAAAATTGTATTTATTACCCCCATAACCCAATAATGCCTGGAAGCTACAAATCAAATTTGTCTGATTAACCCTTTATGGAGTGTTTGGCTTTTTATGAACCGCCATAATTATCAAACCAAAATTACAGTAAAATAAATCATCTCAAAACAATAATAATGTATTGGCTTTAAAATAATTATTCATCCAATAGTAAATAATTTTTGCTAAGTTTATCCAATTATGATTTTATACTGTTTTTAAGAATGCTGGCCTCGGAAAGGGTCAAAGGCAATTCTTCCTCTAATTAGCCTTGAGCAATTCATATTTAAAAAACCAATTAGCTGGCAACCTCTCTACATTCTATTTTAGGCCTGCGTTCCACTTTTACATTTGCTTTTACCGCAACAGACTGTTCCTTATACATCTAATCATTTAATTAAATAATTGCAAGACTATATGGCAGATTCTTTACCAAGAGTGCGCTTTTATAATAAAGAGTTACACTGCAATAAATTTCATATTTAATTTATGGCCAATAAATAAAACCTAGTGTTTTTTAGCAAATAGCACTTTCAGAATTAAATGGATTAATGAAATGCCTTTTCATTTCTACCAATAATATTATTTAATAATTAATTCCCAAGCCAATAATATTAAACTACAACAAAGTGCTCTCTTCGTTTAGAATCTCCCATATATATTACATATCAATTAGCTACAAAGAATATAACATAACTTGTAAAATTTCATATTGAATTAATCGAGATATGTTCACGAGTTATTTGGTAATACAAATCATAAAACATTTATTGAATATCGAATATCTAATGAAACTTGACTAAAAAAAATTATCAAAGTACTGTTGCTTGACTCGCATTCGTTTTGATAAATTTAATTTTCAAACTACATACTTTAGGTATTTATTTAGAGAATATAAAGTACCTGCAAAAATTTATCTCTTATATCAGAATCTACCTGATACTATATCCATAGAATTTAACTATTACCTTTTCATCCTTTAAAAAAATATATTCATAAACTTTAAAAACGGTTTAAGGAAATAACTTTAATTGATTCAAAGAAGCTTATTATTTATAAACTTTGCGTGAGATTTCTATAATACATTCATTGACATCAAATATAGAGAGATTATTGAGACCTGTTAAAATTTAATCTTGAAATAAGTTCCAGAAAAAAATACGCAAACTTATGTACGAATAACTTCTTTTATATTACTCTTCATTCATAACGTCGTTACAAATGTATCCTATTAACCTAATTTTGAAATCTCTATCTCTTATATTAATTTAAATTTGTGATTAACGGCCACTAGCAATCGAGGAAACTAAACAGCATAAAAATTAATTAAAGCAAAATTCGAATTTTGACAACTAATATGAGGGATTCTGAACGAAGAGAGCACTTTGTTGCAGTTTAATATTATTGGCTTGGGCAATATAAAATGTAAATATTATTGGCGGTATTGTAAAGGCATTTTGTTTTATCTATTTATTCTTTTAATTGTGAAATTTTAATTTGCTAAAAAGGAGTACCGATTTTACTCATTGGCTATAATTTTTTAATTCAAATTTATGCATTGCAACACTTATCACTATAAAATGGCTCCTTCATAAAGAATCTCCCATATGCACAGACACAATATTTAGCCTAATCATAATTGGCTGTGCTAAATAAATACGAAATATATATGGGTGATTCTTTATCAAGGAGTAATTTAATAGAACTGCTAAATGAACACCACTTTTATGCTAAATGCACTCCATAAAAATTAAATCACGTTTTAATTAGCTATTTTATTAGCTATTTTATTGGTTAGAACCTGTTGTTATTATTATTCCTTGAATATTCGCCCATAAAAATTCATATTTAATATTCTCAATCTCAATCTCAATATACTTTTCAAAAAAAAAAATTTAATCCTATCTTTGTCTTTTAGTCTTTTTTCATAAATAAATTTTAAAAAGGATTTATAATAAAATGAATATCAAAACAGGGATGACTTGGTGAATGAACTTAGAAGTAAATATATGAAGCAAAATTTCAACATCAAAATAAGTAGTTCAAACAAATTCCGTGTTTACATTGTCACCGAAAAAGGTGGAATTTATAGTAATAAACAAGTCAACAAGATTAGAAAATCTGGAACTAAAAAAAATTGATGACATTTTCAAATATTTGTAGCAAAAAACATGAATGATCTATGGAAAACAGGGTTATAAATCTAGAGTATAATCATTCTCTAGATAAAGAAGCGATTTATATATCAATGGTCGAGAAATTAGTGAGGATCAAAAGGATGTCATATCTCAGCTTTATGAATCAGAGATAGCACCCAGGGAAATTTTGACTGTTCTTCAGCAAAAAACTCCAAATGTTCCTATAGCTAGTAAAAAAATCTACAACCAAATCCAGAAAATTAGAAGATCTGATTTAAACGGTAGAACATCAATTCAAGCGCTCTTTGATACTCTTAGTACAAG
>LSSN01002245.1:0-18180 GCA_001970855.1 Smittium culicis | reverse complement strand
TAGCAATAGAAGCTAAAAATATTAAATTTATAAAGTCTTGAGAATTCCAATTTAATTTTAAATTATTAGTATTAATCAAATAAAGAATTAAAAATTTAAATCGCGGCCAAAGTATTTCATAAAATTCCAAAATAAAGTAGCATTTATAAATCTCAAGATTTTTTATGGTATATTATAACACTTATTTTTAGCTATTTTTAATTCTATGAATTGAATTCATTATTAATTTTAATTTTTTAAAGTCTAATAATTCGATAAAAACTATTAAACTTAAAATTTATATATTATGATTATATGAAAATTAATTAATACTTTAAAATATATAAATTTAAATCGCTTTAATCCGATAAATATTATTGAATTATTTAGAATATTTGTACAAATATTTTTATGATTTGAAAGCTTTATTGCTTTTTCCGATAGCATCAAGATACGATGACCTATTATACGCGCTTGATAATCCATATCAAGAAATTCAGCTCTTAAATATTTTAAGCTATTTAAAAAAACAATAATATATAAGTTTTTTGTTATTTATAATTATATTTTTCATTGATAGCATTATAAAAATAAGTATAAATTTACTAAAATAATACTTAACAGGATTAATTTTAAATTTAAAAAGCTAAGCTGAAGAATTAATCGGAATCTATTATTACTGACTAATTTTATTATGGCTATTATGATCCAAATTGTTTAAATTCACTATAAATACATAATATTAAAATTATAATTTAAGATATGATCGATTTCTAAATAATATTTTTTAAATCGAAATATAAATTGATTTTATTTAATTTTACAATTTATAAATAACATAGATCTCTTGAAATATATGTAATAATTGTATTAAATATTTGCTTTATTTTTTAAGAAACGATTTTTTTTATTTAACTAATATTTTCTATTTTTTAATAAAATAAATTAATGTATTATATAAATTCAAATAATATAATTTACAAAATTTTGATCCAAATGTGATACAATTATACTAAGCAAAAAAAATTTTATGTTTTTTTAGCATTAACCAATATTTTTAAATATATTAAACTTTTATCTTTCAAATTGTAAAGGTTTCATCATATATCAATAATATCCCATGAAGTAATCAAAAAAAATTTTTCTATAAATTTTGATTTGCCAGCAGTTAAAAATATAACAAGATAAATTATTAAATTTTATTTTATTATTTTATTTTCAAATAGTTTATCGAATTATTATCAATTTTATTATATTAAAAAGTAACATTAATTTGGTGCTATTTTATGATAAAAAAGTATTTTCAAAATATTTTATTGAAGTATCTGATAATCTATCTTTTAAAAGTATAAATATTTCTATAATTTTAATTTTTGCAACATTTAATTATTTAAATTTGATACTAAAATATATATTTCTTATGTTTATTGATAATATCAACACGCTAAAAATCGATGAATTTTATTATAATTGTGATAATTAGATCTTTTATTTTTGATAATTGTATTTATATCCAGAAAATTCATTTTTATGCTTATTTTGATAAAAGTGCCCAAAATGAATGTCGCTTAGTTAATTATCCTTTATTTAGAAATGAAAAAATTTAGGCAATGATAATTTTAAATATTTATTTGATTCTAAAATTCGATTATAGGCATAATATATATGTATAATTATATGAATATTCAAACTCATTTAGATTTCTAATAATACATGTTAGCTTTCTTCTAGCAACAAATGTAGTATAAATTAATTTTTAATTAAAACTAAATCCTATTCTATTTATTCGCATTAACCACAAAGTTTAATAAATATGCATAATTAATTATTATCTTATTTCTTTCAATATCAGAAAATTTTTAAAATTTTAATTTTATGTTATTATTAATATTATTTGAAAAAATTGACTAAAAATCATATAATCAATGTCTTTAAGGAAAACTGCTTAGTTTAATATATTTTTATATCAAATCTCAAGAAAAAATAAACTAATGAACTGGCTAGTATTTTTATAAGAATATAAATTTAAATAAGTTTATCCTTTGAATTGGTTTTTTTATATAATCCGAAACATTTTACCCCTGTAATTAAAATCTAGGATTATAATATTATTTAAATCCTATTATAGTTAATGGTATTAATAGTATTAGTTAGAAATTGAAATTATTTTAGAATGTCAAAATTTAATTCTTAATATATTAATTGTTTAAAATTAATTTAAAATGATAAAAAATAAGCAAGTTTTATTGATTTATGATTTAATCTGAAATTTTATTAAAGTGATTATATTCTAAAATTTTATTTTTGCACGCTTATTTTTTATAGATCCGAGAAAAATTTTTTGTGCTTAATTTCAATAAATTTAGTAAAAATTTATAATTATACTTGATTAATTACTAATTTTTTTTTTTATTTCATTAAGATTAAAATCATTCAGAAAATTATTTTTAATATGCATAGAGATTTCATTTTTGATACTATTTAAATAAATGATCGATTACATTATATGACGAAAAACTTGTATAAATAATATGAAATATTCAATCGATTATCATTTTATTACACATTTTAATTCAAAGACTATCCCTAGAGGATATCAATTCAAGATTTGGAAACATAATTACCTAATATACAATAGAAATTATATTTATTTATTAAATAAGTATAAATTAAAAAAGTATAAAAGATTCTATTTAAATTTATAATACTTGTTTTTTTTAAAGTAAAGTATTCTTTAGACCAAAAAAATGTTTTTTTAATTAATAAAAAACAAAATTTTAATTTATTTTTTCTACGATTATTCACAATAAGTTCTAGATTTAAAGTGATTTTTATCTTTTGTCTAATTAAATACCAAAAATTTAAGCTATATTTTGGGTGATAAAAAAATCCATTTATATAAATTTATGATTTATGATTTTAAAATTAAAAAAATTATTTTTTATATATGCTGAAATAAATCTTCCTGAGAAAAAAAAAATTATTCTGTCAAAATATTATTTTTAAAATTTTATATTAATCATGTAATAGTATTACGTATTTTCTATTAGTTAAAACAATGAAATCAAGTATACCTGATATTTCAAATTTAAACTTTGAAATTTGCTAGTGCCGTTTTAATAATATCTGAAATTGCGTAAATTACATATTTATGATTTCTAGAGTATAGTAATTATTTTATAATAACCGTGAAAATTTATATTATTAGTGTTTTTTATATTTCGTTAGATAATAAATAATAAATAATAAATAATAATAATAAATAATAAATAATAAATAATAAATAATAAATAATAAATAATAAATAATAAATAATAAATAATAAATAATAAATAATAAATAATAAATAATAAATAATAAATAATAAATAATAAATAATAAATAATAAATAATAAATAATAAATAATAAATAATAAATAATAAATAATAAATAATAAATAATAAATAATAAATAATAAATAATAAATAATAAATAATAAATAATAAATAATAAATAATAAATAATAAATAATAAATAATAAATAATAAATAATAAATAATAAATAATAAATAATAAATAATAAATAATAAATAATAAATAATAAATAATAAATAATAAATAATAAATAATAAATAATAGGTAAACAGTATGTCGAAAGTTTTTGGCGTGTTAAGTGAGATAATAGATTGGAAGTATAGCGATATTAGGATATGGTGTATATTCATTCTGGCGTAGAGAATAAGCGAATTATGTGACATAATGGTTATGGTGGTGTATAGGTATTTTTTGGTATGAGTTAATGAGAGTTTATTTTCGAGTTTTTGTAGAGTTTTGATAGGTATGCTGAGGTGCGAGGTCGCAATTTTTTATTTGGATGGGGCAAAAAAAAGAGCGATGATGAAACCAGGTAGAGGGGCGTGTGATAGTGTGGGGATAAATTATAGCGTGATTGGGTGGTGGTGCGGATTACAGGGGTTTTTATAGTGTACAGAGTTGATTAAATTCGGGAAGAAACGAAAAAATCGATGCAGCGGCGCACGTATATTTCAGGGATTTAATTTTCGCGGTCAGGGGGGGGGGAGGAGGCGGCGGATAGATGTGACGAGGAGAGACCATTGAATAAAATAGCATAAACTCGATCAGTGTCGCTCTGCCAAATGCTGCTGAAATCTGTAAACTCGGCGTGATTAATTAATTAATTAAAAAATAAATAAATAAATAGGATAATGGCTGGCTTGAATATTTACAGTGTAGGTATTTTTCATTGGGCTGGGGGGTGGGGAGAGACCAGTTAGTGCAAGTATTCATTTATCATAGGCCGCAAAAAGCACAGATAATTGGATATTAACGGGCGGATGGTTGGGTACTGATTTTTGGTCCGACCACCTTATTTGCCAAAAAAATGTGAGGGTGGCCAATTAAATTGCGTTCTAGATTTATTTGTATAATTAGTATTACCGAAACGAAACGAAACGAAAGTAGAAAAAAATAAAAAGCAACGCTAATTAATTTAAAGCGAAGAAATTTCGAGTCTTGGAAAATGTAAAAAAATCAGGGCTTCCAATTTTTTTTAATGCTTTTTTCCAATTTTTTTTTTTGATATAGCAAGAAAACCTACGCAAATCGCCAAATAATTTAAATAAAAAAAAAAAAAAGAAAGCAAACAAGCAAACAAGCAAGTCACAGACGATATTTCTTCGAAAATGAGCAGTGCAGAGGTAAGTGATTTACCTAAGCAAATCCCTTTAAAACAAAAAAAAAAAAGCAAAAAATACACAGTATTTCTCAGCTTGATAAT
This sequence comes from Smittium culicis, assembly GCA_001970855.1. Classification (NCBI taxonomy): domain Eukaryota; kingdom Fungi; phylum Kickxellomycota; class Harpellomycetes; order Harpellales; family Legeriomycetaceae; genus Smittium; species Smittium culicis. Next base: position 13,423 of record LSSN01002245.1, on the reverse strand, counting down.
TATCCATGTTGAAATTCCTCAGCTTTCAAATATACCTTGTACATGATTAAATTTTTTTTTTTTTTTTATTGAACATTGGCTGCTATGCTGCGTGAAAAAAACAAAAACGAAATTGAAATAGGCTAAAAGAGCTGAGGAATCAGCACGCGTGCTGAGTTACGAGCTGAAGAGTCTGGGACCTGGCGCCTCCGTGTTCAAGCAGCTGTCGCCGTACACGAGACTGATGCTCAAAACGACGAAGCCGACTCTTGTGAAATCGGACAAATGAAACCAGCTTATAAACAATAGAATTTTCCAATAGATCGTGTGCACTAGCTGTGTCAAAAATGAATTCTTTTTTATTATTTTTTGGCGGTATTGAGTAGTTGGGCTGAATAGGATGCAAGTGCTTTAAGAATAAATATACATTAATGTATTTTTTTGCTGTACAATAAACACTTTATTTTAATTGTTGATTTAAATGCTAAAAAAAAAAATAAAAAAAGAAAGTTTATTGAGAGATTGATTTCCACAAAGTTGCATTGCCCGAGTAGTTGCCGCTTAAAACGTACTCTGAATTGCTAGGCTTATTTATTAGTGTTACTCCATTCAGGTTAGTTTGTGGTGTTTGTGGGGTGAAAGGGTAGTGCTGGTACTTGCTGCGGCTCTGCTGTTCGAACTGCACGTTTCTAGTTGCTGGAGATATTGATGCTGGGACTTGGCACGTTTCGGCTAATATCCCAGATATAGGATCAATCTGCGACAAGATCATACTTCTCGTGTTGTAGTTGACTATATTTCCTCCGCAACAAGATGCCCAGAGGCACAGGTCGCTTGTTTCAGTGCCGTAATAAACTTTACTAACAGGCGAATCTAGACCTAGGGATATAAGCTCTTTAAAATTTCGCAGATCAAACATCTTTATTGTGCCATCTGACGAACTGGTTATAATGCTATTGTCGTTGAAACTTAATGAGGTTATATCTGACTGAGAAGAGTTGAATTCTCTGCCTAGCTGGCCGATCCTTAAATCCCACAGCTGCACTAGTCCGCTGTATGTTCCAGTAACTAGCGCAGGACCAAGCGATTCAAGCGCGCTGACGATAGTGCTGCTAGCAAAGTCAGCAGTATCATTTGATGGTGACAAAGGGAGGTTTGCTGGCGATAGTTTTGAAGAAGAGCTGAGAGATAGCCATTTCAAGTCGAGGAATTGCAATTGGGTGCCAGTTTCAAGGTCAAATTCGCGGACGTTTCCATCAAAGCAAGCAGTTAATAATTTATCGTTTTTGGCTTGGAAGCAGGTTACAGGGCCATTGTGGCCAGAGAAATTGACTTCGCAGCATAGTTCAATTGGGTCGATATGGTTTGTTAACGAGGGGCTGACAAGTGGGCTTGTTGAAATGTTATGAGAGTAGGCATCATCGAAATCGTCTGGCTGGCTTTCGTCATTATTATAATCACTATCATAACCATCAGAAATATTGTCCAAGTTGAGGTAGTCAACGGGAATGACGGAGTTAGCGAGGACAAGGTCCCATAGCCGCACTCTACCGTCGTTGGAGGAGGATATCAAGTAGTCATTGTAGAACTGGACGCCTGTTATTATATCGGAGTGGGAGTTAATTGAGAATAGTTTTGATGAGGATGGGGCGTGCCAAACAGAGACTATGGTGTCGAGCGAGCCTAGGGCTATTAAATCGTTGTTTTGGTTAAAGTCTAGAGCCGAAATGCCGCTGTAATGAAATCCGCTAAGCTATTTTTTATTATAGTGTACAAAAAAAAAAAAGAAAAAAAGGTTAGAATAATATGTTTAAAATAGGGGGAAGGGGGGGGGTAGTGTTTACATTAGATATTGGCTGAAGGGAGAGGGGGTTATTGGGGAGTATATCGTCAATAGGGGTTGAGTCGTTTGAGGAGTCGTAGCCTTGTTGCCATATAAGGGCGAGTTCTTTTTCTATGCTATCTTTATCAGAAATTAGTTGGTCGATTTGGGAGTCTATTAGGGCGATTTTATCGAGTAGTTGTTGTTTGTTTAGATTGAAGTTGTGGATATTTTGGATGATATTGTCGCGTTGGTGCATGAGGAGCTGTTCAGGGTGAGGGGAGCTATCTGAAGAAGTTTGGGCTTGAAATAGGTTTGAGTAGTTTGCTTTTATTTGGAGGAGTTTTGAGTCAGAAGGTTTAGTTAGCTGAGACCAGCCGATAGTTTGGTTGAATAGAGAATTCTTAGAGACTTGCTTGTTAGAAAAGTACAGAGGCTGGGCAGTAGAGTTTGGAGGGTGGGATGGGTGTATTGGGAGTTGGTTTGTGGAAGAAGTTGGGAGGTTTGCAGAAAAGTGTTGATATAAGGAGTTGTTTTTTACGGGGCTGGGGTTATTTTCAGCAACTAGCTGAGCTAAATTGATGTTTTGGAGACGAGAAAAAGTATCGTTTGAAGGGCGAGAGAAATCGGCGGTAATACGTTTAGATTTCTTGCTAGCTAGTGTTGAGCGTAGGATTGGGGATATTAGGGAAGCTAAGTAAGCATTTAAGCGGGTGATGGGGTTTGAGGAGGTTGAATTGTTTAGTATAGCAGTATTTGAAATGAGGGAGTTTTTGGATGTATGAGGGTTTTTTGCAGTAGTTAATGAGTGATTAGAAGAGGTATTGAGGGGCTTCTTTTTATTTCGTTTTTTGCGTGTGATGTTTGAGGAGGAGACGGAGCTGGAGGAGGAAGAGGTCACAGAAAAGTCGTCATTTGAGGTGGGATTGGAGGAAATGTAGATGGAGTTGGTGTGGGGAGAAGTGCGAAAGTCAGGTGGGGTATTGTGGGAAGAGTTGATGTTATTAGGCTGCGACGTACCAGCCATTGTAAGTGCTATTAGTTTGTATGAAGTCTTTGAAAAGAAAAGGTGAGATTTGAAAGAGAAAGTTTTGGAGTTTAATTGTTGACTACTTTGAGTTTTCTTGGCCGCTTAATCTAATTATATTCATACATCCAATAGAATGTCCGTATTGCCCCGATCCACAGTTCCCAAGCAATAGCTGTCCAATAATAAACAGTGAGCCAATGGGGAGCGGAATATAGTGATATGGGCAGCCAATAGTATTGTATTACTTTTTGGTGGGAACAAATGGCAGAGAAAATAAGATGTAGGAAAACAGCGCGGAAAAAAAACCATAAAATACTTCTCAACGAGTTATGATGATTTGAAAATTTCAAAGCATTGCAAGGCATTTCGATATGATTATTTAAGCATTTCAAAGCATTTCGAATAGTGCAGTAATCTGAGCCTATTTAATATACGTGGGCCTAAATAGTATTTAGTGCTCTATTAGTTAAGTATGGCTCTGTCTAGCAGAGGGTAGCTGCTCAGCGTATATAGCTCTATTTGTTAAGTAATGGCTCTATGTAGCAGAGGCCAGAAACTCAGCGTTTATGGGCTTGGAGTTGCACATAGCGTGAATTGGGTAAGTTAAAGGATGGGAGAAAGACCTAAAATGGTGAGATAATGAGCAGTTATTGTGCTATTATGAGCTCAAAAAAAAAAGCTATTTAAATATTTTCAGTCTCCCGAGTTGAATTGAGTCTAGCCTAAACGAAAATAATGCCGTATTTCGTTCTTATTTTAGCAGAAATGGCGGCAAATGTCCCCACTTTTATAGCTAAAAAAAAATATAAAAAAGATAAAAGTTAGGGGTTGAGCAGAATATAATAATTCAGCGTATAAATACACCCTTAATATTATCGAGCATATCCACAGCCCTTACAATTTGCTTTGAAACTTCAACCAGATAACTCTTCAAGCCTTGAATATATTATCCCATCTTTACTTCACAGTTTGTTTATTCAACAATATCAACACTATCTCCCAATCTCTATACCGCTTATATTCGCTAACCTCTCTCTATTTTTATTTTATTTCGCTCGTATTTACCATTTCACCACTAACATAGCACCTTAAATGTCTGAAACTGCTGCTACCCCCATATCCGGCGCTCAGTATATCGCTCGATCATTGAAAGCCCAAGGCGTACAAGTCGTTTTCGGCCTCGTTGGAATCCCCGTCGTAGAAGTATCTCTTTTCTTCCCCCTCACAAACACCCCTCATTTTAGCATACCTCTAACATACAAACACACAAAACCCATCCATTTCTTATTAACAAATCTAAAACCTCATTCGTTTTTATCTTTTAGATCAGCCAGGCCTTGATAAATGAAGGTGTCCAGTTCATTGCCTTCAGGCACGAACAGTCTGCCTGCTACGCCGCTTCCGCCTATGGTTCTACCTCTCTCTCTCACATACCATTAAAGTCCATTAATCCTCTTGATTTAATAAACTAATTTTTACCTCTCCAAAAAAAAAAAAGGCTACTTGACCGGCCAACCTGGTGTATGTCTCGTCGTTTCTGGTCCTGGCCTAGTCAACGGTACTTATCCTTAATACCCTAATATCCAAATACAACACTCTATTATTTCCACCTACTGCTCGTACATTCCTCGCCTCAATAACTGCAACTTTTTATATACAATTGTTTCTTTTACTAATCTCTTGTTAATAATATTAAGCTATGAGCGGAATTTTCAACTCTCTCGTAAATAATTGGCCTACTGTATTCATCGCCGGCTCTTGCGAAACTCATTTGGTAATTTTCCCTCTACCTATCCCTCAATTATTTTTTTCCCTTTCATTTATACTTTCATATTATACATATACAAGCTTTAAGCTTTTTTTTATTTTTAATATTCTCGGTTTCCCAACTGCTACCTCATTCATATATACACTGACTTTAATAACAATTAATACCTTCGCCCTCCATGAATTTCTTTCTGCAAGTATCTACCAATAATACTAACACACCTCAATATATTTCATTTTAATTCAGGTAGGCTCTGGCGCTTTCCAAGAACTGGATCAAGTCACACTAGCTAAACCCTACACAAAGTACGTATCAATATCCACTCTCTTTTATTTTTTTAGCTATATAAATTAATATACATGTTAAATATATAACAATGTGTTTGTTGAAAGATTATCGGCAAAACCAAACGACGTTTCGCAAATTGGAAAGCTCATCAGAACAGCGTTCAACACCACCGTTGCTGGTAAGCCTGGTCCCGTATACCTCGATTTTCCTGCTGATTATATCCAGGCACAAGTTGACCCCCAGGACGTCCATATACTCCCCAAATTCGCACGCACTTACTGCTCACCATCTGCTAACAATCTGTCCGATGCTGCCGCCGCACTACTCACAGCTAAAGCACCCCTTATAATCATCGGAAAAGGGTAATATAATTATATATTCTATGCAAATGCACATTTACCCGCTCCTCTTAAAAATATATATATAATTATATTTGCGCTATTGAAATAGGGCAGCACTGTCGCGCACAGAAGATAGCATTGCAGAGCTCGTTGATATCCTCAAGTCTCCGTTTTTGCCCACGCCTATGGGCAAAGGCGTAGTTTCCGACCTGCACGAGCTCAACTGCTCGGCCGCTAGATCGTTGGCCCTCGAAAGCGCCGACGTCATCCTAGTTCTCGGCGCGCGCTTGAACTGGATCTTGCATTTCGGCAAGAAATTCAGCAAATCTGCTAAGATCATCCACGCCGATATCGACGCCACCGAAATAAGTAAGTCCCTCTCCCCCCCCTCCTCCCTACCTCCTAACTCCAGTATTGCAGATCCACATAACCCATCATTAAATAAAAAAATATATTTCATATTAGACAAGAACGTCGATATCGACATCCCGCTCATCGGCAATTTGGAAACGACGGTGGGCGAGCTCGTCGCCCGCATCGCGCAGTTGAAGCCAGCGATGGCGGCGTACAGCCCGCCAACCGACTTCACGGCGAAACTGCGCGCAAAAATCGCAATGAACACGCAAGCAGTCAACAAAAAGCTCGCGTCAACGGCGCTGCCAATGTCGTACCACGCCGCGTTCAACGCGCTGAAGCCGCTGATTCCGCGCAACGCGGCATTTATCAGCGAGGGCGCCAACACGATGGACATTGCGCGGTCGGTGTTCGAGTTCACGGGCCCGCGGTTGCGGCTGGATGCCGGCACGTGGGGCACGATGGGCGTTGGCCTCGGCTACGCCATCGCAGCGTACATGGCGGGCAGCGACAGGACGGTGCCGGCGGTTGCGGTCGTCGGCGACTCGGCGTTCGGGTTCAGCGCGATCGAGGTCGAGACGGCGGTGCGGTACGGGATGTTCGTCATTGTGGTCGTCATCAACAATAGCGGGATCTACAGCGGGCTTCCCAGCAGCGAGTTTGGGGAGCTGAAGGAGTCGAACCAACTGCCAGCGACGGCGCTGCAGCCAGAGACAAAGTACCACGAGCTCGGCATGAGTTTGGGCGCGGACGGGTACTTGGCGACAACGCCTGACGAGCTGAGGGCTGCTTTTGAAAAGTCGCTAGCTGGTGGGAGAACGTCAGTGATCAACTGTATCATTGAGACAGGCAAGGCTCGCAAGATCGAGTTCAACTGGATGAAGAAGTGATACATTTGTAATTTATATATGGTTTTACATTTTTTCACAGGAATAAATTGTTATTAATATTTTAATAAATTTGAATTAAAAAATAAGAGAATGAATGAAGCAGGATTGTGACGAGGTTATAAGGTGGAGTACATGTATATAATTAAAGATTTATTTTGAGAAAAGACGAGATGTAAAAAAAAAATTAAAAAACTATTGCGAAAATTGGGGGAAATTTATGAGCGGGGTTTTTCTTTCTTTTCTTTGTACAAGGCTAGCAAAGATACACCAGAGACTTTGACGATTTTAAATCTGATACCTGGGATATCACCTACAGCGCGACCTTTACGACCGAAACCGGAGATGAGGACTTCGTCGTTTTCTTCGATGAAGTTCAAGCAACCATCTCTTGGGACGAAAGCGGTGATCTTCTTACCGTTTTTGATGAGTTGGACTCTGACACACTTACGGGTGGCGGAGTTAGGTTGTTTGGCTTCGATACCACTAAAGAAATTAAGAATATGATTATGGATTAGAAGTGGAAAAAAAAGAAAATGTGCGGGCGATATGGGGATGGATGGGTCAAGGAGGAAGTCTTACATTTTTTCGAGGACGATTCCCTTAGCGAAAGAAGAACCACCGAATGGGGCGAATTTGAAAGCGGTACCTAGAGCTCTCTTTTTGAAGTGCTCATCAGCCCATCTATTTTCGCGACGGTAGTTTCTTAGTTTGCGAGCGGCGTGAAGTCCAGATGGTTTTCCTTTACCTAGAAAAAAAAAGTATTGTTAGAATTAGAATGAATCGGAATTGGGTATTCGATGGGTGACAACAAGGTATTTGTTCGTAAATGATAGAATTTAAGTGTATAGATTCGAGATGAGTAAAACGATGTATGGTTGATGATTAGTGAGTGTAAAGTTGTGGTGTGGTTAACGCATGTATATGGTGATAAGTTTGTTTGTTTGATATTTTGAATGGTGAGTGGTAATGTAAGTTGAGCGTATCTTTGCAAGTGTGAATCTATAACGAGGGTGTAAAAATAACTTTATGTAGAAAATGCTTACCCATTTTGAATGTATATCGATTTGTATAAGTTTCAAAACAAGGATTCGCTTAACTTTCTAGTTAAAAGAAGGAATTCTTGAGAAGATTTGAAAAAAGAGGGAATCAATAGTGGTATTTGCAGAAAAAAGCTTTTGATTTCTTTCTTTTTTTTTTTTTTTTTTGCAAGTTTGTTGAGGGATTCAATAGTAATGAGATTTTTTGATTTTAGAAAATTTATATAGATATTATTGGCTGAGCGTATTCGCGAATAGCGTATCGATTTGTGAATGATTATTGGGTGGTAATGGATGGAGCAGATCAAGACGAGATGTGTTTAGAGGAGAAAAGTATTGGATGGAGGAAGTGATAGGAGAGAAGCCGTTGGGTGGACGAGTTAGTGGTTGATAATTGATTGGATTTATTTTAGGGGTTAAATAGTATGGTACAAAATGGGAAAGATACTAAGAGTAAAAGCTATTCAGGGCCAGAATTAGAGTCGGAGTCAGAGTCAGAGTCAGAGTCAGAGTCAGAGCTGTAGCTTTCGAGGTAGCTGAGAAGAGCGTCACCAGCACTGGTTTCTTTATGCGTAGGCTGGGGAGAGCTGTTGGCGTTGCTGCTGGTTTTGGGAGTAGCTGAGGTTGAAGGTTTTTTCTTGATTGATTTAGATATGTTTAAGAGGAAGTCAGCAGGACGTTTTTGCGGTCGTAAAGAATCTGAGGACGATGCGGAGGGTTTGGGTTTATCGATAGAGTCAAGGGATAGAGCGGAAGATTGATTGAGAGCTTCGATATCCCTAATTTTAAAAAAAAATAGAAAAGAGGACGAATGTAGTTGTTAGCTTATATATATTGGTAAAATATAACTTTTGGATGAGTATAGGTGTAATAGGGGTTACTTTTTGTATATTGCGAGTTGTTCTTGTTCGTGCTGTAGTTTTTTATTTTGGAGTAGTTCTTGCTGGGACTGGAGAGTTTCGAGGAAGAGGAATTCGTCTTGGTCGATCCTGTGTATTTGGTTAGCTGAGTTATAATAAAAAGGGAAATGAGTTATAATAGAGTTTGCGAATGAAGAATAATAGAATAGTATGGGTAAGGACTAACAGAACTTGTGGGCTTCTTTGAACTCGGAATCTTTTATGGACTTTTGCTCTTGGAGGCGTTCGTATAGGGTTCTTGGGTCATACTCAGCCTGAGAAGTTTGTGGGGCTAGCTTGTCGATGGCAGCTTGGGAGATGAACTTGCTGGATATGTGGTCAGCAGGGGCTGAGTTATTTAGATGATCGTCTAGAGGGAAAGAATCCATAGCTTGTTTGATAGCCAAATAGCTTTAGGGACTTTTGAAGTAGTGCGTAGTTTGGTTGTTTTAGGCCTTTCGGAGCAGTGTATAGTTTGGCTGGTTTATAGCTTTCATTTGGCGCAGAATGTATACTAAAAGCATAAACTGCAGATCAGGCTTCAGAATGCCTGAAAACCTTTTATTTATCAAGATAGATGCTTTTAGCGAATAGGTTGCGGTTATTTATGATTTGTACTTTGGCTGATTGAGATTATTGGCTTGATGGTTTATAGATAAAGACTGTTGGTTGGCATTTTTTATGATTTGTAATCATTGGGTGCTTAGTTGCCAAGGGCACCAGCTTGGCATCACTAGGAAAGAGGAAGGGAAAGATGGAGAGTGACAAGACAAGGCGGGTAGAAGGGATGGAGTAACAGCAGTTGTTTGCCGAACCCTTCGATACTTCGGGCCAAACAATTCAGAAACTCTCTTCTCCGTACTAAGTAGTAAGTTTTATCACAAATATCGCAATCTATTTCGATTATTAATACTGATGCTAAATATACTTTTAGATGCGTTTTTGCAGTCATAGGCTCTAACTTCCCTTTCTTTTTAGCTGTTAGTGACGAGCGCGCCTTATGAATTAAGCTGATTGGATGCATGCATAAATGTGTGGCTGAACAGTGATCAATAACTCCCCTAATTGGACTACAGCAGTCATGCTCATACACTAGCAGCAAATGAATGAAAGTTACAGGATACACCAACGATAATTTAGCCAATAAAAAGCGTAATTTGAAGTGCAGAAGATACTTTAAAATTAGCTGGCCAATAGCATATAGCCAGAATTACAAGCACAGAAGTAGACGCAAATAAAGCCAATCGAAGCCAATCATCACACACAATTATATATAGACACACACATATAGACACACACACATATAATCATACACACAATGGCTAAATATACCACAATACGGAGTGGGCCAAGTTGAGGGAAATAGACTCTGCGCTGAAAATAGCTGCGTTTACTAACTGCCCTAAAACAATCCCTGCGCTTTAATAACTCTTCCCCGCCTGATTCGCTGCTCTCTCCTATCCATCAAAATACTAAATCATTATTGGTTCATAGACAGGTTAAAGGGTTGGGTGAGCCTAAAACACAACGTTATTGGCCTAATCGATGACAAAGAAATAGACTTTTTTTATTAATAAACAAATAATACAGGATTTGAGGCTTTTATTCCCAAACATTTCTTCTGTATTTCGCTATTCGCCAACTTTTCTTATCATAATCTTCCTTACTTCCGCTTTTCTCAATTCACCTTTTTTTAAGCTCTTTTGTCTGATATATATATATACTCAACCCGCTCTTCTTCCTCCACACCTCCCCCACGACATTCCATCTTTTGCTTCTTAGCTTTACTCTACTATACTCTAAACGCTGTATCCCCATTTCCTGTAAACACCAAACCCATAACTTCTCATTCTATCTCTCGATTTTTTTCTCCACCTGTACTTTTTCACTCTTGCTGCTTTTAAGCCCTCAACTTTATTTATCCTCACTCCCACTCCCCATTTTGTTTTTGTATTTTATTTTTTATTCCTCTTAACTGTAACTCTCTTTTGATCCTAAAAAATGTAAGTGCACCCTCCCCGCCTCTCTGTCTTCTACCCTTTCTCTAGTACTTTTCCCCTCCAACACCCCCCCCATTTTCCCTAATATTTATCCTTTTTTTCTCAACTTAGGAGCGCTAACAACGATCAAGCCGCAAACTCAAATAAGGCCCGCGATGTCCAGAAACAAGTCGACGAGGTTGTTGGTATCATGCAAGAGAACATCAACAAAGTCATGGAGCGCGAAGAACGTCTTGATACCTTGCAAAACAAAACCGAAGAACTCAACGAAGGCGCTCGCCAATTCCGCCGTGGCGCCACACAAGTCAGAAAGAAGATGTGGTGGAGAGACATGAAACTCAAACTCATCATTGCCGCTATCGTCATTATCCTCCTCGTAGTCATCATCGTCCCCCTAGTTACCACTAAAAAGAAGTAACTACTACATCCCCCCCCCCCTCTTAATGTATATTCCTTCTCGATCTACTACCTCTCCCACAAATACACTCACCCCCTCTTCTCCACCCTCTAACAAAACTTCTTTTATCACTATTCACACCCACCCCGTCTTTCTTAATTTTCAAATAATAAATTTAAATTAATAACTAATTAAAATACTATTACCTCATATTTATCTTTTAATAAAATACTTTATAAAATAAAATGATTTCATTTTATATCAGCTGTCCTATTACTGAGTTTACCAACTCTAAACCTGGATAATCTTTTCATTTAATACCCCACCACTCATCTTTATTTTTAAAAACCATTTATGGAATTTTTAATAATTATACAACTCGAGAACTCATTTTATTTGGATACCAAACTTCATCATTCAATTCCGCAAAAAATATTCTACCCCAATGTATCATCAAAATAAAAAATAAATAGCAAAAAGTCCGATTTTTGAATTCATAACGAATATAAAATATTTATATAGATTAAAAATTTTTTAATAGCGTATAGAATGTTAAAATAGAAGTAATCTTTGTCGCAAAATAGGTGTTAAAACTTCCTGTTAGACATCCAGCGCATAGATAGCTCGAATATGTAGTTTCTGCTGGCTCTAAATTATAAATTTAAAATAAAATAAAAAATTCATCTGAATGAAATAGCCTCGATGCTAGTCATGAAGATTCATCAATTTATGTGAAGAATTAGGTTTTATATTAATATACCAAAAAAAACAGCATATTTATGTATATATTAACGAGGAAAAATCAATACTGATATAAATATTGATGTACTTGATCTTGTATTGGTAAGTATAGCTCAATAACGCAATATGCAATTCCTAAAGTACGCGTCAATACATTTTTTTCTGGAAATTGCTTTTATATAGTAAAAAAAAAATTTAATATTACCAGATACTTCTTATAATGAACATATTTTGCATTTAATCGAATTTTTTAAGCACCTTTGGAATCAACCTGCTCCCCTCCTCCCTCCTCATTTTACACATACTTTTAGATTATTTTACCCTCTCTCGTGAATTTTTTCGTATACTCAAGTTGGTTGATTGAGCCATTATACTTTAATAAATGGCTTATATCTCGTCATTCACCTTGATTCTTCTAATTAATTGTTTAAATCATGTACTGATAGTCTCTTTTCAAGTTCTTTTCTCCAAAAATATTAACCCTGGTCTACCCAGCTTTTTTTTAAAAAATCGGAAACGTTCATTACCAAACAGAAATAATAATATAAATAGAGCGTCATTGAACCAATTCATGAGCACATAATCGATAAAATATCATCAGCAGCGAACATTTACGAAAATAAAATCTCCTCAATTGTGCTGGAAAATAAATAACTTTTCGCTATATTCGCCCAGGCACAGTTTGGTTTACTTTGTTTTAATTTTTACCTAATTAAAGCTGTAATCCATTTTAGTATATTTGATATTAAATAGCTAAAATGTATCAGGAAAATAATAATTGAATAACTTTTCTGAGGAAAACATAGAATTCTGCATCTGTACTTGCAAAATTATACAGGTCAAATTAGTAGCGCATTCAAAGATATATTATTTATGCTATACAAATGGCATTTATGTGCAAATTTTCCTATTTATATCTTTGATAACCATTATATTATTAAATCTATAAAAACTTTAAGGATAACTACTGCACATATCACAAAAAAAAATTAGCTAAGAATGAATTTATCTAATAAATCACGGACTAACAAGAAAAAATCATGATAATATGAACTAAAGAGATAAAAATTTACCAAGGATAATAAAATTTGGCTTAATCTTGATTCATTTGGGTGTTAATTTAGGAAATAATCAAATATCTATTATTTTTTTATACCTATTTCCAAAAAAATTGGATACATTTATATTATATTTGTAATGGACCAATTATATTTCGCATCAAGTTACCCATAAATTTTATTTCACATCCAAATTGCATTTTTATTAGATATATATTAGGGCTTAACTTCATACTTTTGAACAGATATGCTTTTCAATTTTTTCTTTACTTTTCAAAAATAAACAAATTTTTCTCTGAACCTTACGATCTTTAGAGTAATTTAGAAAACTTGCAGTAATTGAAATGATTTTTTAAACAGATTTTTTCGACATTAAAAATTTAGAGATTCTCTTTCAACTAGAAATTGTGATGAAAGTTATAAAAAAACGTTCTTTATAAACAATACGAAATACATAAAAAAACTTTTATTTATGCGAAAATATTAAAATAAACCAAACTTAAATTATTTTTTTCACGGATAAGTTATCATAATTTTTTTCATTGTTTAAAAGGTTTTATGGAAATTTTTATATCGCTAATATATAAATCTAAATCACGCTCTATATACTATTAGATAGGAGGAATCTAAGCCTGAAATTTTCTATGGTGAATGTAACGAGCCAATCATAGTTGAAATTCATCACCCACGATAGTATTTGGTATCATACTCATATCTATAAATATTTGTAATATTCTGATCAAAACAAGATTAACATTACCCCTGGAATATTTATCTAATACCAAACTCCACTATATCTCCTATAAACAAGCTTAAATT
>LSSN01002241.1:0-16757 GCA_001970855.1 Smittium culicis | reverse complement strand
GAGTATTTACGGAAAGGATATTGCTTGTAGTCATCTTTTGATGTGAATTTAATTTGAGCTTCAGGGATTGGGTTCGAGAAGAATTTGGAGATTATATCAGCGCGAGAGATTTCATGGATAGAAGATGGGTTCCATTTAGGCTGCTTAGTTTTTTTGAGTAAAAGCTCAGATATACCCTCAACAAAATCGGGGGCAAATATGACTTTAGAAGCAAGTTGGCTTTCCATTTCTAGGCAATCACATAACGAAAGTTGGCTACCACGGCGGATAAGTTCCAAACTAATTTTTAGTGAAGAAGGAGACATTTGATTTAAAGTTTCGATGGTACTCTTTGCCCATTCAGGGTGATCCTTTTCGTTTTCAAGCGCTTGATAAATATCTTCAACTGTGCTATGCTTGAAGCAGTTGTTGATAGATTTCATGAAAGGGGCTAAGGAGAAAGAGTAGGATGAATCAGGTTCACCTACACACTCTTCAAGAGCAGCATTGACAGCTTCCAAGCTCTGGGAAGATAATTCGTTTAGTCTTTGTTCAAGAAGGGGTAAGCGTTCTGAGGGGATATAGTGTGAGGCTATTCCAGTATAAAAAACGTCTTTTCCTTTAAGTCTGTATCCAGTAAGACCTAAGAAAGTGCCTAATTCTCCATCCAAGCGAGGGAGATAAAATGAGGCGCCGACATCAGGGAAAAAGCCAATAAGAGTTTCTGGCATAGCAAAGAGAGTGGATTCGGTGGCAACACGGAAAGGAGCATGGACAGAGATTCCTACACCACCACCCATTGTGACGCCGCTAATAATAGCAACTGTAGGTTTTTTTACAGTGGCTAAAGTATGATTAACAGCATATTCATTTCTGAAATATTCAGCAATTTTTATATCATTTGGATTGTTTATTATGCTTTTTACAGCGTTGACAACATCGCCGCCAGAGCAGTAGAATTTCGGATTGATGGATTTAATAACAATATTGTTACATAATTCAGAAGATTCCCAATCCTAAAACGTAATTGATCATATATAAGATTAAGAGGGAACAATAAAGAGAAAATTTAATTAAGGTACCCTCAATTGTTTTCCGATGGTCTTTAGCATGTCTTGCGAAAGAGCATTAAGGGCTTTTGGTCTGTTGAGTATGATGTATCTAGTTCCTAATTGGCTGGAAGTGATGATTTCACTCTACAAATGCATGTGGGAATATTTAAAAAGTGACATAAAAAAAGAGGAAAAAATGGGTAATAAAAAAAATTCAAAGAAATGAAAAATCGATATATTGTTAATTTTAGTGTTGATCTATTACTTGTGAGGAAAGGTCGCTTGTCATTGTGGAATACTACAATGTTGAAGAAAAATAAGAAAAAAATTAGAGTAAGTAAAAATTGTATGGAAGGGGATGGGGTGGCTTGAATATTCAATAATGGTATGTTCAGAAGTAAAAGTTAAGTATTCAAAAAAAAAAAAGTAGAAAAGATTGCGGGGTAAAAAAATTTTAATCAAAAGAATGGAGATGCAGATGGGAAGCAGGGAGGATTAGGAAGAATATGTGGCATTAAAAATGCGGAGAGGTCGTGAGTAGTGGAAGGTAAAGCAAATAATCAAAAGCTGACCTGTGAGAGGAATCGAGTAAAGCTTTTTGAGGATTGTGGAGCTGAAGTGAGAGCTGCTAATCTGAAAGAAGCTGGACGCAAGTTAACGCGTATCGAATTCATTTTTATACAGATAAAGAATGAAAAGGAGAATAGTAAAGTTTCAAATTGTAAGACAGTAGAGCTGCTTAATTATTTATCGGCATTGATTTTTCTACTAATAGTTTTTAAAGTTCAGTTTTTGATTTTGATTTTCCCCCTGGAACTAATTAGGCGATATTTTTTTATCTATGCTTTTGATGTTTATGAGCAGATTGATTCGGTAACGTAAAAATGCCCATTTTTCGTTTTGATTAATTGATTGGCAAAAAGGCTTTAGCTAATTAACGATTCAAAAAAAAAACTTTTAGTGTTTAATTATCAATTCGATTTGGCGATTTATTGGCGCTATAATAATTTCCAAGAAAATATGGCAGTGTAAATTCATTCAAGAATTCAGTACTTTGCTAAAAAATAAGACAAAGAGTTTGATGCTTGGTCGAAAAATAAGACAAAGAGTCGATACTTTGCCGAAAAACAGTTGAAAAATATTATTAAAACCAGACTAAAAAGCCTTTCGCACAACACGATTCCGTTTTTATATAGTTATTTGATTCGCAGAATAATTTATATCAAGCTATCTATTAGCTGGCAGAATTCAGAAAGCCAATACTTTAGTTTCGCGCAGAAATATAGTTTTAAATTAATCAAGCCAGTCAGCTCATATAAAAAAAATAATTACAATCATTTACCAATAATCATATATGGGAAATTCCTAAGAGGAGCAAAGAAAATTTTTACTAAAAGTTGTATCTTTTAGTGTTGATTGCTAAATAAAAATGCTGGCTGTATTTGGTAACCATACTTTAGGATTTTCTAAATGGGGTTGTGTATAACTGAAATAATAAGCAGGAAAAATTGAATAAAATAAGTTCAGCTCATCAAAAACATCTCACATATAGCAGTTTATCGGCCTACAAATCACCTAAAATCATATTTATACAGTACACTATTTTTTCCCCCATAAAAATTCTTATTACATTTAGAAATGTTGATGTCTCATTATTCATCAGAAATATAAAAATGCTATTCAATCTTTTATGGTAATAGACAATTAAACCTATATTAATCTAATTCCCAAAATATTTTGAATATAGAATTATCTCATAAAATCAAATATCTTGTGAGATAATACTACCATACCCTGCCAAAAAGTATATATTCAAAGCATAGGATTTATCGTCAATTCCTGTTATTATAGTATTAGTTAATCCTATTATAGAAGGTCACATATTTAATTATTTATGTCACTTGTGAATCAAGTGCTTATCGAATTACTACACAAAATTATAAATTATAGAATGCCTAAATCGTATACTTTTTAAAATATCTGAATACAGCTTTAGTTTCATAAAATCCCACTTGTTTCTATAATGGATAATAATCAATCCCCACTTTTAAAATTTGCTCTCCGCTAGTTGTAACTTCGAATAATAATTAAAATTAAATATAAGCTTTAGATACGCATGGTACTCCAGGTTTTATCAGTCCACATGCTTAAAGTTTGTTTGATGCTTTCATAAGCCAAATAAAATAGAAAAACCTATCACTGGATTTCTCTGCTTTTTTTTTAATACGCCGTTAATTTGGTTACAAAAGACAATCTGAATGAATTGAAAAGTTAGCTGTAACTTTGTACTATTGGAATGAATACTTTATACCTATTAATGTCATTGGATGAATTGAAAACTTATTATAGCTTTTCTTCCAACATATTTCACTTTCAAGATATTTAATCCAGTATTCTTTATGATTCAGGCAACTTTATATTACAATTTATAGATGCGTATAACACTACATTTGGATTAATTGTCCAATAATAATTTTTTTTTTAAGCAAGTAAAAAATTTAAAAATTAAACATAAAAGTAGAAATAATGAAATGGCTTTTAGTTCCGCCAATAATGCCAACTCTCCTTGATAATTATGTCCAATGAAATTAAGCTGGAACAATATGCTTTCATCATTCAGAATATCACATATCCCTTTTCCATCCAACACTCTTAAAAAAAAGAATTAATTGATTCGATTATGGATTTTAAGTAAATTTATTATTTGCTGATTTTCAACAACTGACCAATATTTCTTAAGGCCTTGGAGTTAAACTATATTAGTTCAACACGATTTGCTATATCTAGCAAATCACAGACAGCCTACCACCCGTGAAAGGGGTATACTAAAAACAAGTGGAGTCATTTTTTATTCAGATGTAGATTTTATATATAGTTAAATATACTGTATCGATTTACAATTATAAGTGATTCTTGTAATAACCCTTTCAAAAATAGTAGGCTGTGCTTGATCCCCCTAGTATGGCCAACTGAATACAGCCAAAATAATTTAATTCCTAGTTTTTAAAAAAGTTTTGGTTAACTGAAATCTAAAATCAAATAGAAAATTTACTTAAAAACCATATTTGAATCAACAATTTGCTCTTATTTAAAAAAATGTTGGTCGCGAAAGATTTAAGGGTCTCCAATTTAATATGGTCATTATAATCAAAATTAATTTTGTCATATGTAAATTTATCTGCTTTGTTGGTGGAGATATCTTTACCTTATCATTATACCACAAAAATACTTAATGCAAAAATTAACCATATTTTAATTCTCTAGCAAATTAGAAACTATACAGACCATTAGCATCTGAAACAAAGTTAAGACAAGAATTATAATTAAAAAATTTTTTATCCAATGCACATTTTATAAAAATATCAACTCTTTAACGTTGTCTATTTTTAATATAAAATTATTTATTTTCTTATTTTTATAAAGTATACAAAATTCAAAGTTCCTCCTCCTCCAATCTCAATGTGCGGGGATAGAATTCTCAAGTTAATATGATTGCATACAAATTATAAAAAAAAAAAAATTGAGCAAATTTAATTTCTTGATTTATTTTTATTTTTTACTCAGATGAATATCCCCGCCAAATTAATCTTAACCAATTCGATGACAAAATTATAAAACCTTCAGTATATTAATAATCTGTCTAAATTGTATATATCCACTCAATTCCAATGTAGCCGATACACTTTCTCCATACTTTCAGCATTCAAATATTTCAATTTATTATTAAATTTTAAAAAAAAAAATTATCGAACCTTGATTTTTTAAAACATACTTTTTTAACTAATGTGGAGTTATTTCTTCAAAGTTGGTATCAGTATGCTATATCTAATAGTAAAGCTTTAATGAAGCTTAGATTCATAACACTTATGTCGAATTTAATAGTTTTTTGTGGTAATAAAAAAAAAGTATATATACTCGAGTAAATTATCTATTCATAAATAAAAAATCAGATCAAACAATTATTTACCATTTTCTACTATAAAATCAATATTCAAACTATTGTTTTGTAAATAAATCTTTGTAAATCAACAGAATTTCTTATAAGCTTATCTTCAAAAATGTTATCTAAATCACTCCTTTCTGTATTCCTCTTTTCTGCTGCCGTTTTCGCTCAAGGTGAAGATGCATCAGCCGTTGAGCCAATTGCCTCTCCATCCGATGACGCAGCTACTGAAATGACCGGAGTACCTGATATAAATTCAGTCCCACCTCCAGTTGGACCAGGTGGTCTTCCACCACCATTCGGCAACCGCCGCCCAACAAGAATTCCACCTCCAGTTGGACCAGGGGGTCTTCCACCAAACTATGGCAATGATTCTGATGACAACGACTACGACCATCGCAAAAACAACGGCCGCAACGGAAAAGGTGACGACAATGACTATGACCATCGCAGAAACAACAACAACAGCTACGATGATAAAGGTGATGGCAATGATTACAATGGAGGTAGATGGGGTGGCAGAAAACCAAGCTATGATGACGGTGGTGCAGTCAGACCTGTCTACACCAATGTTGTCACCATCACCCAATATCCTCCACCAACATACACCAGAACAATCGTTGTTGACCCAATAAACACTGTAACCAAGTATATCGACGTCACTGTTTTCGATTGTAAAGTAAAGCCTACTCCAATTGGTCCAATCAGACCTATCAGACCAGTTCCTAGCTACTACTAAGTATGGAATATGCTTTATACGGATATAACCATTTTTATTTATTATAACTTTCTTTATACTTAAAACGAATATCATTAAATAAAAGTTATCTATTACAAAAAAAACATTTATATTTACTTAATTTAATCGTTTATAAATAGTCAAGAACAATTAAACAAATACTTTCAATAATCAAAACTCCAACTTTCCAGATATGCCAAATTAGATTCTAAACTCCACAGAATAGAATAGCTGTAATGAAATAAAATTGTAGACTAATTATTAGGTTGTATAGCTAATTAGTTTTCTATCTATAAAAATGATTGAAATATCAAATCTTTTACTTCATTCTTCTCAGGTGTAAAAAAAGATGAAAAATTAACGCGAATAATTAAGCAACAGATTTATTTACTCTTTATACATTTTCAATTCCTATTAATGATAAAAAATCTGGTAGTCTTTTGAGCTTTTCTTTAATAATCTCTGGCATAGTACTGCTTATTTTGTAGCTTTCACCGCTATAGTCTAAAACATTAACAGCTCCAGTAGGGTTTTCAAAATATGTAACGCAATCTGAGTCAGAGTTGACCTCTAATCTTGTACCATCGATAAAGAGTATAGTGAACACGTAAATCTCTCCTAAGGAATTGCTTAGTTTTTTGCTAAAGCACCATCCAACATTCAATATAAACGCAGATTTATCTGCATTAATAATTTGACCTTCATTTATGCTTGTTTTTTTAGAATAAAAACTACTAATCTCGTTATTGAATTTCATACCATCTAATCTAGAGTCTTTAAAAGAGTTGATTCCATTTGAGTGCCTGGAGTTTAATTTTTTCTCAAAATTATTTATCTTTTCGTTTTCATTTATGTATTTTAAAAAAGTATTATCATACTCATTATTTGAGTTTTTTGTGTTGAGAGATGAAACATTCAATGAAGAATAGCGGTTGAAATCATTGTTTATATTTCTGAAATTCTTTATAAGGCCATCATCGTTATGAGGTGATAATCTTTGATTGATGTTCATTCTACTATTCTTTTTTTTTACTAGTATTTTTCTGGATAAACCTTCTGGAATAAATAATTCAAAGTTTGTATCGAATTTTATTTGAACTGGGAATTTAATATCACCTGTGTAATCTTCAGATCTCAAATTTGATCCCGAAATCCAATCATCGATAAATTTATTTGCAGTTGTACAGATTTCCAAGCATTTTTCAACGTGTTTAATAACAGGTATTAATTTATCTAGTATTATTTCAGGATTTATTTTTGGTATGGATACTGAATCTGAGCTATTTGGAATAGATATTGGCAACCTTTGAATTTCGTCAGGTAGATCAGAGCTTGTTGGAATTCTAATTTCAGCAATTTCCTTAGAGATGAAATAAGCAACTCTAATATTATTATAAAAGGAAACATGTATGTCTGCTATGGGTAAATTTTCCATCAATGAGGCTTTAGCTTGAGGAGTTTTTAAAAAAATTTTGCAAGTTTTTGATCTTACAAGTTCAATAAATTTTAAAACATATTTTGTTTTACGAGAAAGTTCAGAGCTCATACATTCGTAGTTCAGGGGGGTAATTGAGTCTGCCTTATCTTTTAGCAAAAGAGTTGCATCTCTTTGGAACTGCAAAACGCAATTTAACAAAGGGTCAAAAACGAGGATATGGGAATCACCTAAAAACTCCGATTTTACTCTTCCATCTGATAAAATTTCGATTACTGCGTGCTTTGTTTTTTGTTTTATTGGGCTTAGACGGGTTGTATTTATTAGGGAGCTTCTTGTTTTATTTTTTCGATGAGCGTGAAAATGGCCATCTAAGCTAAGCTTTTTACCTGACTGTATAAATTGATTGTTTGGTTCGATTTCAGAATTTCTAGCTTTATCACCAAAAATATCAGTAATTGCATCTATCAGAGTGGATTTTGGTATAGCATTACTTAAATTTTGAATATCTGCATGAGTATTTTGGAAACAAGCAATGTCTGGAATTGAGTTATCTTGAGATAAGGATCGTATCTTTAGATTGTTAGATTTTAGGCTATTAAGGTTTAGCAGCGGTTTGCAGGGTTGAATAGGGTTGAAAAATGGGTGATTAAAATAATCGATGATAGAGATTCTGTCGTTTGGATCTTTTGTAAGAAGCTTTTGAGCTAGATCGGCTAACTCTAATGATTCATTTTTGAACCTGCTGAGCCAATATCCATACCCTTGGTTAAGTTCAGAATTTGATGGAGGAAATCCGGTTTTTAAAGTTACTAGCAAGATGCCCAGGGACCATAAATCTATGGCTAGTCCATATGGCTTTCGAGCAGCAACTTCGGGAGAAATATAATTCTGAGTACCACAAAAAGTTGTTGGATCAGAAGGATCGTTTTTAACGGTAGTTGCCAAACCGAAATCAATTAATTTTATATCCATTTCAGCTGATATTACCAAATTTTTTAATTTTAAGTCACGATGTATAATCGAATTTTGGTGGAGATAGCGTACAGCTCTACCAAGCTGCAGCATTAGATTTCTTATTTCTGGATCAGGTAGAATGGAAAGCATAGTATTAGAATTATGTAAAGCCGGGGTAGGATATTCTATTTTTTTTCTATGTAGTAGGTAATTAAATAAATCACCGCCTTTGCACAATTCCATAACAAGATATACTCTTTTACTGTCTTCAAAGTAGTCATATAGTTTAACTATAGAGGGATGTGATAGTCGACTGTGAATAGATACTTCTGCTGCGATCCTGTCGCGCAATTCATCATTTTTCAATTGTTCTTTTTCTATTACTTTGATAGCAACTTTATCTACATTCTGAAACTTCGTAATATCCTTTACTGAGGCAGAGTAAACTTTTCCGAATCCCCCTTTTCCAATTTCAGAATCTATAATATACCCCTTTGAGCATCAAAAAAATATAAATATGTTATAAATAGTAAAGTGATAAGTAACCAAAATGTAAAGTATACCTTTATCGAAATCATTTTCTGATAGCTAAGCAGTTGTGTAGTCCAAAAAATCTCGATAAAAAATTGTACTACTAATAGGTTTTAAATAGAGTAATGCGACGTTTAAGAATGGGTTTAAAAATTAAATAAGGTGGCGCCACTATGTAAATAAATATAACGATTATAGAATAAGTCTTTAACATATATAAACAATAATAATATCAGAAACTACTAATATAAAGGTGTTTATAGTAGATAATGACTTGAGATAAATTATTTGTATATTTAGCAGTGGACGTGATGATATTATTGTGCGTGGCGCCTATAAATTCAAGGCTGGTCATTTATTTAATATTATCATTTAAATAACCCTTCTATGAAATCGCTGCCTTTCCTTCCTATGTCTTATTGGCGCATTTCTCAATTCAGGGATACCTAATTAAATTCTATTCGCTATTTTTATTTACTCTTATTTGGATTATTTGATAGTACCAAAACAATAAAACTTTTTTTTTGCGCTAAATTAAAATCAGGCTTACACTTTATGTTTTATATGGCTAGTTTAACCCTTTCCCACCCAATAATTTTTCAATTCAATTTCACCAAGTTTCGTTCACCTCGATAAAATGAGCAGCTTAAGAGAACTAGTGTAAAATTTATTTTGCCATGAATGAATCTTAAAAAGTATTCAAAAACTCGAGCTTCATTTCTTTGTTTATTCCTTTCGCCGGCTGTACGCAATTTTTGTTTTATCATATCTAGCCAACCGAGCTCAATTAAATCACTGTAAATCCGATTCCTTAAGAAATATTAGTTAAAATTATAATAACAGCAAATAATAAACTTGCTTTTAATCATAATCGGATCTATAAATTTGTTTTTTTAATGAGCGTTGACCACGAAAGGGATAATTTATAACTCGAACATATTTGAAGTTTTTAAAGAATGATAGTACAAATTATTGCTTTACCTAATAATACTATCCTGTAATTTTAGCAATGAAGAAAATATAAAAAAAACAATTCTTACACTTAAAAATTAAATCATTAATATAGTATAGCTTGATTTTATAGTATCAACTGCTACTATAAATTTTTTCGTAAATATTTTCTAAATTATGTATAATGAAATATATTTACTAATTTTTTTTGTAAATTAATCAAAATGAGTAATAAAATATCTGTTTATTTAAACTTTCGCCTTTAAATTTAATATTTTTTAATATAGCTATTTAGTGTTCACTGTTTTAGATTTATTGGGTTCGAAATTTATAATATTTTTCCATATTATTATTACTACCCAATAAATTTAAATCATTTATAAATGTAAATTTGCTGCAAAAAATCAGTAAAAAGTTCACTGGCTGTCAGAAACATAGTACTAGAATATGATAAGAGAGCTCTGGAGTATATTATTTAGTGGTATATCTATTCTATTTATATAAATATAATGATTTCTAGATGACGGATTACAAAATAAGAAACTTTTTACATTTTTATTCTTTTTGCGACCTTTCTTTTAAAATTCATTTATATCAAATATAAATGAAAATAATCCAAAAGAAAATAAAAGAATGGATTGACAATCAATATTGCCTAATTTTAAAATAATTATAGTTAAAATAACGAATAAAATGATAAAATTTTAAAGTATATCGAATAAAAATATTTGAGTAACCAAAAAATCAGATTAATAGTTCCCAAAAAACGTGAAAAATTGCTGATCACATGAGTCTGATGATCCTAGAATTAGTATAGAGCATTTAATATCTATTGATGATACCAGAATTGTTAATATACAAAAGAGTAAAAAATCATCGATAGTTAGTGGATAAGAAATTGCGATATTAGAAAATTAGATAAGTGACAGTAATAAATTACACTTTAAAAGATAAGTTATTAAAAAAGATTTGGTAAATTAAGCCTATACCGAGATAAAAAAAAATACTCCGAAGTCCTAAATATTCTTGATAATACTTGTATATTTTAAGCATAAAGTGGCCTAAAATACGGCATTATCGCGCTTATAGTCGATTTAGTATAAGGAAACAGCTTAAAATCATAGGAACTTTTTTATAATATACACACAGCTTTATAATCAAAAAACAAACTCGAATGATCAATTTTTTCTCTAGCTGAACCGACAGAAAATTATTTTCAAATTTTTGAAACTAAAAAAGTACACGTGTTTGAATTAAAAAATAAATAAAGCACTCTTTAACTTTTCAAATTTTAACAGATTCTAATACATATTAAGAATGAATTTTATATTACCCAGAGAAGAAAAAAAATCAATACTACAAAAAAATAATAAAAAACAAAATAGAGAAATACCGAATATTTACTAGAATTTATCATCTATATTCAATAAAGATTTACAAAAAGGGGGGGGGGAAGATCAAAAATTTCCGAGAATACGCTAAAAGAGGGATAATAATATAGAGTTTCTAAGCAGATTAAATATTATGGAACCGGATCTTGAAAAGTATCAATTAAAATTCTACCCTACAAGGATTACAACTTTATATAGGTTCGCAATCAGAAATCTTTTTAAACACTACAATTTAAGTAATATAAAAATCAATGCGCAATTTTAGTGGACTTCAAAGTCATTATAAAAATAAAAGACAGTCCCTAAATAAAAGAGTTCAGGCTTTTATAGCCACGGCTCTATTTATTTTAACACTTTTCAGGCTCATAAAAATTCACATGAGTAATTTAAATTTTAACAATCAAAATTTTCCATAAAATTCTTGATGTATTATCTTTTAAGATATATAAATCTAAATTTTAAAAAATTTCTCCTTATTTTTTTCATAACAAATAGTTGTATATTTTAAATGTCTTAGAAATTTTCGTTTTTAGAAGTTTTAACGAAGAGTAATTTTAAATAAATTAGCATTTATATTTATACATTAACTAAAAATGTACTAATACATAAGCTGTACCAAATATTACATTTTTGTTCTAAAATAAATAATTTTGTCAAAATAAACAATTAGTCGTTATGAAAAATTCGCAAAGAAAATTTTCTATATTAATAACTATATTTTTTTAATTTAATTCAAAAATAATACACCATGTTTATATTCTGGGATATCTTTTCAAATCCCATGAATTAATAGCTAGAATTTTCACAGATTTTCAAAATAAATCCGAAATTAAATTTATCATAAGTAAAATATTTGGAGAATTTTCTTTGCTCCGCCTAGGTTTAAATTAATATAAATATATTGTAGACATTTTATTTTGGCTCGCATAAGATTTTAAAATAAATTTAATAAATCTTTCAACATGATTTTTGATATAATATATTTTTCAAAAGATAACATTTTTTTCCCTCGATTTTCACCTTCCTTATAGTGAATTTTTGATAAAAGAAAGATATAATATAAGAAATTATCAATAATATGCTTACAATTATCACAGTTTTAACTTGTTTTTCTGTGTACCTAGATTAAAATCACTATGTTTTTTAGTTTATTTAGTAAAATACTATGGGTTTTATGATATTTTATTTTTTCCGAATGTTATTTATTTAGATAAATGGGTATCCATATATAACTTGTTTTTCAGGGTTTCACAGTTCAAATTTTATAAGATATATTGTAATATAATTAAAGCACAGTTATAATATTCTGGGATATTTGACAGCAAATTAAAATCTCTAGTTAAAAGTAAAAAAGCTTATCAAACACCAGTAATATTAATTGGCATTAGAATACCTTTTACACTTTTCCACCCTATTCTAGATCTACACTGTGTCTAAGATTTTAAAATAGCAATAAGCATATAAACGAGCTAATAAAATCCTATTTATTTATTTTTATGCAAATTAAAGGTTTTTTCGAGATATATTTAGTAAAAATTTAATTTATGGATGCTATTAATAAAATAAAACTTTTTAATTCGTATGTATAAAGCGTTTAATTATTAGCTAATATAAAATCGAATGTTTTTATCAAATTATACTAAATAATCATCAATTATATATTTTATTATATACCTGAAAATAAGTATGAAATTTTTAAATCCGAAATAATAAATTTTTTAGATATATTTTTATTTCAGTAGTAAATTTGTGAAAAATTAACTCATAAATACGTCAAATTTTCAAGTATTTAAACTTTAAAACATAGTTGATGTTTAAAAAAAAGGTTATTAAAATAATTTCAAAAATAAATTAATAATACTCATCCAATTAAATTCAAAGAACCTTATATCCAATTATATGATATATTCAAACAAGAAGCGGAACTTTTTTTCTCAAAAAATCTATTTTTTTATGTAGATTAGATATAGCTATTGGAATATATCTTTTAATTAGCACGATGATTTTTTCTAATATAATTGACAAATAAAACTAAAGATGATGACCAGGAAATTATTTTAGATAGTTCCAAACCTTTAAATAATAACCCCTATGACTAGCTGAAATTCAATGTATTATTTCCCCCCAAATCTCAAAAGGTTTATTAAAATGGGATATTATTCTAGTAAATAATCTGAATTTTTTTAAATTTTTTTCAAATTTAAATGCTTAATAAAACTCAATGTTCGGTTTATATTCGTCTGAATATTTTATTCATATTGAGCGAGTTTCTGTCCCCAGATTTAAAAGTAAATAAAAAAACCCCATATGCACATATTTCATATCCTAAAAATAAATAAATAAAACTACTGGTATATTTATAAATTCAGTTGAGATTATTTTTAATAAAAAACATCTTTTACAGCATATAATAATCAATAAGCCGTATATTTTAATCTATTTATCTTATTGGCAGTTTCAGTTTATAACCTGTATTATTTTCGAGCTATCTAAAATTAGCCTTATATTTTACCTAATTTCGACATTATATAATAAATTATATTAAACTGCTTGAATGTTGTTTTTTTAATTCAAAATATATAAATTTATAAAATTCATTCGATATCATTAATATTATAGAGTAAAGATAATTATAAATGCTTCTATTCTCATATTAGATAATCAAGGTTAGAATTATAGAATTATAGAATTACTCATTAATTCAAAAGTACTATATTTTATTTAAATTTAAACATTAGAAAAAGCGGGATATTGAATTACAATCCCAAATTCACCAATTCTGATTTAAATGGATTATAATACATATTAATATATCGATAAAAAACTTTAAACCTTCTGGATTTGATAACAATAATCCTACTTCAGAAGAAATTTTTTATAAAAGAAAAATTTTTTTTAAATATAATTATCTATTTCTATATTCGTTTATATGATATTATTCCAGAAAAAATTTAAAAAAAATCTTCTAAATATACTTTTCTTTTGTATCAATGGGCTCACTTTTTCAGAATTTTTATCGTATAATATTTTAAATCAGACACTAAAATTTTTTTATTTAATTTTAAATGAAGTGTTTAATCGCTATTTTGTAAATATTAATACTTTTACTGATAATTTCAGTGAAGAAAGAAATATGATATCTTTCTTAAAATTTTATAGCATTAGTTTATTATGATGTTTAATTGGGTTTATTTGCACTAAGAACATGTATTATCTTAAAAGATAACCCAAAATATCAATTAATTTATAAAATATTCAATTTAAAAAAGCTGTGATTTTATTCTAAATAGAAAATTATTTATAGCCTATCATTTTTTATTTTTCATTGGTATTCTAAAATCATAAATAAAAAAATTTTCTAATCATTTTTACCATCAAAATATTTTTAGAATGACCTAAAAATCTAATATTAAATATATTTTTGATTTAATTCGAAGCAAAAATGAATATAGCTACTATCGATAAGGTCGATAGAAAGTTTAAAGACGCCGAATATCACATAATAATTTGAATCCAACATCTTTTTTAAGTATATACACAAATATAGAGAGATTGATTCCGTCAATTTTAAAGTAAGTATTCAGAAATTATCACAGAATATAATAAGATGAAATCAACTTTCTAGTTTCATAAGATTTGTAAATTAGTATAATACTCCTAAACTCTAAAAATTTGGCATGAACTTCATCCCAGTAAACTAGATCGACTCAGAAATATATGCGATATGCTTTAAACCTTTTCATGGCTACCACACTGATTGAATATTTGATATATAGAATGTTTCAGACTAATCATAAATCCACTTAAGAGGGTATAGGTATAGGTATAATTTACGTATTAAGATTTTTCTTGAAAAAATTAGCATCCATGGCTACCCAAAATAGGGTCGATAATCTGAATAGTGGAATAAAATTCATTGATAATCTTGGAAAAATCATCAAATAAATTGAATTCTTGTTATTTTAAAGCGATAATTTGAGGTGAAGCTTACCGGAAAAAATTATTCAAGCGAATAGAAGCTTTAAAACCCTTTATATATCGTCTAGATATAGAAAGGCATCATAGTATTATCAGTAAAATCTATTATACTACTGTTTCTATTGAAAATTAAGCGACAAGACCAAATACTATTATATACTAGCCGCGGATTTGAAAATGAGAAAAGCGATAAATAGCACGATTCTCTAATTATGTGAGCTTCTATCCTCATACTTGTAAAATTTACAAGTTTTCCGAACCGCTTCAAAAAAGATAAAGGATAATATTATCATAGTAAAAAATGATAAAAAATAGTTACAAGATTCAAAAAAAAATTTTAATATTAGGAGTAAGAATTCTGCTTCAAACACAAAAACAATTATTACGAAGCCTCGGCCACTGATATCTTAATTTCAGCTCTATAAGTTAAAAAATAGACGTAAGACTAACCTGAAACTTAAAAAAGAAATGATGACGCTATTATCAAAGATTTAAGCTTATAGAAAAATAATCAGACCTCATTATTCTACATGAATTTATTTTTTATACATGATTAAGGCGAGGAACGCAAAGATATGGCCCTAAAAAAGCTGAAATAATAAATCGAGGGCAGTAATTTCAAAACAGAGTAAATTCTACAAATGCACAGATTAATCTACAGGAAAGATTTTTTTTGCACTTCTAGATCTCAAGGATCGTTTCCACAAAGAGTGACTTACAAATCGTGCTGATAATATCTAGACTCCTGTTTCAACTTGAAAAACTCAACACAAATTTCGTACGTTTATTGTTTCACTATTCCATAAAAATTTACACAAAATTTTTTTACGGGCTCTGGATTAGGAAATAATGCAGAATATTTGAATTTATCAATATCTTAAAAACACCTTTATAATATCTTGATAATAGATGAGGCGTAAGAAGCGTGACCAGACCGAAATTCTAAAAGCGATAGTTTTGGAGCTAGAATACTCGGTAAATATAGCCAAAACAGAAACAAAACCCGCTCAGAATACTTTAAATTTGAGAATGGATTTCTAAATCAGGAAGATATAGCTCATTGGATCTTATTTCAAGCTTTATGACCTTCTACGAGAAATCTGAAATCTCACAAAATTCCGAAAGATGTTACATCGAGACCTATTGAGCTTTAATTAGAGAATTTATGTATGGAGGTATTATTAAAATCTTTTCACTTAACTCTGAGACCTATATTAAATAATATACAGATACCGTTGCGTTCACGATTTTGGGCTTCAAAACGGAAATTAACGGATTTTGCGGCACATATCCTAGTTTTCTAGCGAGGTCACCTGTAGTAATTGAAAAGCCTATAATTTCCACCAGAATCTACTGAGATAGTTGAATTAAGCGATGAGTGAGATACATTCTTGAAAATAGTAATAGGAATAACCAATTACAGGGTTTTCCATTCTATTTTGCAAAAGCTGCCATCTATTTTGCATAACACCAAAACAGTTTTGCAAAAAAAATTTTCGCTTCGCGTTTCAAAAAATTTTTTCTTGAAATTACGTAATTTTGTCCAAACAATTTTGCAAAATGTAATTTCAATTTTGCACAAGTTGCTTTTGAATTTGCACAAGTCGCAAACAATTTTGCAAAGTCTCGTTTCCTGGCTTTTATTGGATAAAAACCACCAAACTTTTGTAGTGCATTTCAAGCAAAAATACTAAAATAAATTAGCATCTATGAAACTTTTCCTTTCAAAAGATATCTATATTCAATTCAACTAATTTTTTTTTTAATGTTTCTGAAATAATTTTTTTTATAATTCTTGACC
>LSSN01002239.1:0-11736 GCA_001970855.1 Smittium culicis | reverse complement strand
TGAGCTTTGTTTTTTTTTTTAGCCCTTTAAGATAAAAAACAAACTCGCAATTATTCAAATGATACAAACTTTAATTTCATAAACGACTTTATTTATTTCCCAAATTAGCTCCGACCTGAATTCGTACTACCTTAGTAGTGACAATTTGTTTCTCATTGCATTTTGCTTTCCAATAATAGGCTGTTAAAGTATAGTGCTAGGTTCGACACTAGCTGCGGCTTTATATCACTGGTCAGTTTTTACGCTAATCCGCTTATGGCCAATCACATGAAATTCGCGCTTACTTACTAGTAACTGATATATATCCAAATGAGCTATTAGACGTAAATCCAAACACTACCAATCAATAATTATTAAATCGAGTCTATCTGCCCCTGAGCCGAAACACCAAAGAAATCAATGTTGTACGATTTTGAAGTTAGCTTAAAAGATAATAAACTAATCGCTATTGTGTATAACCAAAAAAAAAAAAAACAAAAAAAAAACGAGCGAGCCTCGGAATTAAATACTTTATTATCGATAGGAAAAACTGGATAGTGAATCAATGACAAATATTGATCTGCAACTCCAGTGAAAATTTTGGCAACTAGTCATATGTCGTCGATTAGTTATTATCTATTTCGATCAGCCAACTAAATTAAGCTATTTTCATTTTCGCCCCGAGGTTCTAAAAACGTTGGTTTTGTTGAGATCTAGCAGTAAATAGATGATATTTGCACTCAAATTATATCCAAATTAAAATTACACTTATTTTATAAAAAAAAATTGCTCTTGATATTGTAAACAACGCAGAAATTAATAATATGTCAACAACAACTCGAGAATACTTTTCCATACCCCTGAGTCTTTAAAGAGAAAAAAAACAGAATTTCGACAACTTTTTAACCACATTTGAAACTCTTGACAAAGAATAAAGTCGCTTTCAGCTTAATTATGCTGACATGGAACATGCTTAAAAATAAATATCATTATTAGCTGAACTCAAACATAATTTTTATCTAATTTTTATCATTTTGCTTAAACCCTTTATAATATTTTATTATCGTATATTTGGAGGTTTGTGGAATTTTTTACACTTTGACTCCATTGGCTATATAAATGCTCCACTCTTTCAGAACTTCGCAAATTGGGATCGGCAGATATAAAATACATATTTTTATTTCACTCGCTTGTTAAATTTTGTTTTGTTTTATTTGAAATTATCTCCCATTTTTGTAAGAACCTAAACTCAATATTTACCACATATTTTAACTCTTTTAATTTTGATATGCGAAAAATGATTTAACGCTTGCAAAAGATGAATTTACTTTTTACCGTAAACTTTGAGTAGTAACGATTGTCACCACTCTTATAACAATATCGATTGCAGATATGGGATATTCTTCGGAGAAGCGGAACTTTTTTTCTTATAAATTCTATTTGATAATATGAATTAGGGTAAACTATTGGTTGTATCAAGTAAACCATTCGATGATAAACTTTATATTGAATTATAATTGAAAGTAATGCTGCAAAGTAGGAAAAACTTAATGGCAAAAGTTCCGCTTCTCCAAATAATCTCCCATATAAAAGATTCTGGTTTCATCTTTTCGTTTGGCTTACTATATGCAAATCCGCTTATATAAGAGCCTTTTATATACGAGCGGAACCTTTTTTTTTTACTATATACTTTTTTTTGTTAAAAATAATAAAGCAAAGATATTGGCTGAAACTAATGATCTTTTAGAACGAATTTTTCTAACTTTGTTTAAAAACTATATTACGGCTTTTGAGCACCAAAATTTTTCCGTAAAAAGCTTCTGTTATTCAAATAGTTTCCCAATTTTTACCCTTTCCTTCGCAGTAAACTTCTTTTTTATATACCAATTATAGCCAACTGATGTAAATAAAACTGATTAAATTATTCTTCATAAAAATTAATTATTTATTGTATAATAGCAAAAAATACCAAACTTACTTTAAAATCATAACCGACTCAATAAATTATTATTTTATGGATTTATAATACTAAGAGGTAAATAATTATTAGAAATAAATACACCTTTTTATTATTATTAATTGATAATCTTCAGGGTTTTATCCCTATAGTTTTTTTATTGTTTCTTATTATAATAATTAACTAATGAGTGACAAAATATATAGTATGGTTGGGAATTATTTTAGGAAAAGAAAAGAGATATGTAACTTATATATATGTCGGATAATTCTCTTTTCTCTACCTAGTTTCTCTTTAGCGTTAAATTTAGAATAGAAGTTTGGTTTGGGTTCACATAATATGTCATGCTTTTATTGAATTTCCTTCTTTTCCTTCCCTTTTTATATAGATTTTGTTTTATCATAAAAAATTCAGGTTAAAAATATGAGCATAAAGCTGAAATAAATAATATACTATATTATTTTAGTAAATCAATGTAAAATGATAGCTACTAAAAAAATCCTTGCCATTAAAAAATTTCTAAAAAAAAAAAAAAAAAAGTTTTTTGTACAAATAAAAACTGTTAGGTGTCAATTAGTCGCTATTGAAATATAATTCAAAACATCTTTTAAATCTGGGTTAATCTTCAAAAATTTTTGCGTTATTTAGAAACGTCGATCTTTCCTTGTTATAGGGTTTTTCTGAGAAATATAGCTAAACAAGAAGCTTTCATCTATCGTGGAATAATTCTTCCCAAACACCTATCTTTTTCACTAGATAATTTATCTGTAGTTTTGTTCAGTTAGGTTTCGATTATTATTTGGAAAAGAAAAGTTATTTAATGTTTGTGTTTATTAAGTGTGTGATATAGTTTAGTGATGGATTTATTTAGTTATTATGGGGGTTTCCTTTAAAATTTAATTTTTTCTGTCAATAAAAAGGAGGAAAAGATATATTAAAAATTCTTATAAAAAATTTTGTACTCTTTTTAACATACCCAAAAAAATTGCGCATTTATATACCTCGTTAGAAAAATAGTAAGTTGGAATCTCAAATAATAATAATAATAATGGTAAAAATGCTAATATTATAATGTTAATAATAATATGGACATTAAATAAGATAAGCACTTGGATTACTATTGAATATTCAAAAATACCTATCTGTTGCACACTGTCACAAATTTCCCACGTGACACTTCAAGGTCGATATAAAACCTCTTGTTTCTAAATTTCGTCCTATGTTTTTATTTTTTTAACGATTTTACAACCGTGAACTATTTTCTCTTTAATTTTACCTTTCCACATTTGAATTGTGCCTATATATAGTAGAATTTTTTTATAATAGAGTTAATTTCACTCTAGTTCTATTCAGATTCAATATAAATATCATATATACAATTTTTTTGTTTGGAAATTAACCCTTAGAAGAGTCTATAAAATTAAATTTAGACTCTGATTTAATATCCCTTATATTATTTCTGCTTATAGTTGTACGTTTTTTGATAAATTTTTTGATCATTGCCCAAAGCTCTTTAATTCTTTCAAATTCAAAATATTTATAAGGAATGCCTTCCTTAATATTTTTACATGCCTTAAATCTTTGTGAAGAATCAAAATATCCTTTATTATAAGTTCTGATATTTTCACCTGCAACTATATAATTATGAAATAATAAACATGCGCGACTACTTAATTTTTTTTCCACATCTAATCTGTGTATTTTCATCCATTATTATTCTATGTCGATATTTTATCTATTCCTTACTTTAATAACTTTGGGAATATTACTAATTAATTACGATTTAATTTGTCTATAATTTCATTTCTAGTTTTATTAGTAGGTTTTTCAGATGGCTCTCCATAATTTATCAAATAATTAGTGGGTAGTTTGATGCTTTCATTGAGTATTTTGTAAAAAAAAATTTTTTTTTTATGACCTTATTTTTATTTTAATTTTTATTAATTTATTATTCATATTAGCTGTATAAATTCAAACGTTTCCATACTCGCAAAAAAAAATTACAAATAAAAATGAAATCTCCGCAATTTACTATTTTAATTTTTGTTAGGCGTGTATAATCTTTTTATGTGAGCTGCTGTTTAATATTTTTTTCAATTCTATTAATACCAAATGATTTTAAATCCTTGAATTCCAAATTTTAAATATGACCATAGTCAATTGTATGAATTTTATTAAAAGCTGTAATATATTCTTTCCATATTTGTGGACATTTTCTAATTTTTTTAATTGGCTAGTTTTCTAAAAAAAATTCTAAGCGTATTTTATACCTTTATTGACATTTTCCAGCCCAAAAATCTTTAAAAAAACCAAATTTATGAATTTTTTATGGTTTTGGATGAAATTTGTTATTCTCTGTTTAACTACAGTATATCATTATTACTTAAAATCTCGGAGTTAAAGTATAAAATTGAATATAATTGGCTATAATTAGAGGATCAAAGATAGTCTACCGCACGGGAAAGGGTTAAAGATATTGATAATTAACTGAATTTTGATAGACGCAGATTCCTTCCAGACAATTTATCTTTTTAATAAGAAACCAACAGTCAATTTTAAAATGAGATATTTTGGTTTTAAAATTATATTTATGAATCAAAAAACCAAAACTATTTTTTAATAGTTCCAGAGTGTCTATTTTTATTGGTGACTTTTTTTTACTCTATAAAAACTCGCTTAATGGCTTTTTTATATCATTTTTGAATTTATTGACCATTGTTACTATCTGAGCAATGTTCAACAGCTTGGATAATAGGAATTTATTTAATAATATATATTATCCTTTAATTGATAACTTTCTTCCACTATAAGATTTTATCTTTTATCTATTTTACTCTTCAAATCGATTTTAATTTTACTGGTCAAAACACAGAGAGTTAAAAGTTACACCTGTTAGATATTTTATATTATATGTTTATTTATTTTAATAAGAGAAGAAAGAAGTTTCTATCTACTATAATAATAATGGTAGTATAATGATGAGGTCGTTATCTCGTAATTACCCTTTTACCTGTTATTGTCTAATTACCTTAATTAGGGATTAACTAATTAATCCCTAACATTATCCTCTCTCCCAATATCGACTATTTCTTCTCTGACTATATTTGGATTGAGCCTTTTTATGTGAGCAGTGGGCTTGATTACTCTGCTGTTTCTCTTTCTTTTAATTAAATAGCTTGCTCTTCCCATTTTTTTTTTTTTACAGTTTACGGTCCTATGTATATTGAAATTAATCCGATGCTTAAGTTACTACGGTCTTTGTATATCCTTTTCAACAAAACCTTTTCTCCGATTTTGTAAGTGTACAATTTATTTTTACTGTTTTATCGTGTTTCAATTTCTTTTCTTTTTATCTTAATGTTATTTTCTGAGACCCTATTTATAAATTTTACTCTTTCTTTTACTTGCTGCTCGTAATAATTTATAGACAAAAGCGAATCTTCAGTGTTGTTTAATGGATCACATAGAAGTCTCGGTTCTCTTCCGTATAATTCCATGAAAGGGTAAACTCCTATCGAACTCTGTATCGACGATCTATGAGCGAGAGGAAGTAAATGAATATCCTCATCTCAATTTGTTTGAGATTCGTTTGTAAAAGCTCTTATCATAGCGTTGAGTGCCCTGTTTAATCTCTCAGTTAAACCGTTTGCCTCTGGATGTTAAGGAGACGTAAATATTTATTTAATATTTATTTTTTTACATATAGATGCTAGAGAACCGACAGTAAACGACGTGCCGTTGTCTGATAATATTTTATCTTGGCACCGATGTACCGATACAATCTTTTCTAGTAACATTTTTGACGTGGTTTCAGATGTTAAGTCTCTACTGCGACCACTTCAGCCCATCGAGTTAATAAATCTGTAAATACTAATATATATTTATTTTTATTAGGAGTTTCTGGGAATCGGCCACAATGTTCCATCGAAACTATTTTGAAAAGCCGTTTTGTTATTA
Organism: Smittium culicis; assembly: GCA_001970855.1. NCBI lineage: Eukaryota > Fungi > Kickxellomycota > Harpellomycetes > Harpellales > Legeriomycetaceae > Smittium > Smittium culicis. Next base: position 5,843 of record LSSN01002239.1, on the reverse strand, counting down.
ATGGCTGGAGCTCTCCACATATAGCTACAGTTCTATGTTTTGTGATTTGACACGTATGACAGCTTCTTATATACGAATGTATATCCCGAGTCATTTTTCTTCAAAAGTACCTAAGCCTGATCTTGACGTATGATTTCTTGTGTCCCCAATTTCCGGTACATTTAGTTTTGTGATAGTTATACAGAACTACGCGTATTAAAACTTTTGGAATGCACAATTGGCCATTTTCTTCTGTGTCCCTATGATAAATCACTTTTTTTTTCTAAGTAATACTTTTCTGTCTTTTCTTTTTCCAGCCTATTTTTAATTGTTTTTTCTAATAAATTTAAAATTCCAGATAAAAATTCGTCTTTATTTTGCATTTTGATAATTTCTTTTTCGTCTGGAATTTGTATAGCCATTCTTGTAAAATTATTTTCAAAGTTTTGATCAGAGCTGTAACTTTCGCTATTTGCAGTTCTTTTTTATACAAAAGCGAGTGTAGCTGGGGAAACCTTATTATTTCCTTCTTTTTTTGAGTTTTCTGGTTTTTTTTTCATTTTTTATAGTGTTTATATCATGTTTTATATGGTTTTCTAACAAGTCATTTTTTTTGACTTTTTTTTTTTGTAATTAAAATATTTAAAATTTTCTGTTTTTCATAACCATTTGATATTGAATTTTCGACCAGTTTGAGATCACTTTTTTCGATTTTTTTTCTGTTTTCTCGACTATATAATCATTTTCAGCAATAATTGACGAATAATTTTGCGCTTTTTTCTGCATATCTCTCGCCGGATTATTTTTTTCATAATTATCTTGGATAAAGTCTCTGGATAATGAATCTGCAACGTTATTTTCCAGTCTTTTGGTGTGTTTTACGGTGTATTCGTACACTTGAAGCTGTGTTCTGCATCTAGCTATTCTTACCCTAGATTATTTGTTTGATAATTAAGATACTAAGGCTTGGTGTTCCGTATGCAGTTCTGTAATACTCCCATCCACAAAGTGGTAGAATTTTGAAAATCCATATACTACAGCTAGAGCTTCTTTTTCGTTGGTGCTGTAATTCATTTCTTCGGCGATTAGAATTTCTTGATACATACGCAACTGGCCTATTGGTTTCGTCAGTTTGCTTTTGAAATAAAGCCGCTGATATTCCTATTTTTGATGCGCCCGTATGTATAATGTATGATTTTTTTTGTCTGGATGGACTAGTACAGGAGTCATTATCACGGCTTCTTTCGATTTATTGAAAATTTTTTCTGAAACCCTCCCCATACAAAATCTCAATCTTTCTTTAATAATTCATATAGTGTTTCTGCTGTTTCTTTGAATTTTTCTATGAATAGCCTAAAAAATGAAAACATTCCTATAAATAGCCTAAGAGTTGTCTCAGAATTTGGCCTCGGGAAGTTCTTGAAGCATTCTATTTTATACTGGTATATTTTCTGACCCTTCTCTGATATCGATTATCCTAGTATTTGAATTTCGGGTACACAGAAAAGAAATTTATTTTTATTTAGTTTGAAGACTTTTTTTTCAAGTAGACTTAGTACTTTTATTAGATGTTTAAAGTGATATTTTTTTGCTTTTGAATATATAAGATTATTGTCTGAAAATTCAGCACAATATCCTGATTCTATTTGTTCCCTTAATGTTTCGTCAATAGTACGCTGGAATTTTGCGGGTCAATTGGAGATGCCTTGTAGCATTACTAAAAATCCATGGTATCCGATGGGAGTTGTAAACTAAGACGCCTATATTGAATCGAGGTGAAGATGTATTTGATATAAACCTTTAGAATCTCAATTTTTGAATAAATTTTACATCCAAAAAGCATATTGAGTATGACGTCTATTCTAGGTAAAGGATATTCGTCACGTATAGTATTTTTATTTAGCGGCCGAAAGTTAATTACAACTCGCGATGTTCCATCAGTATTGGGTACGATTAATGGGTTAGCCATGTAAGAACTTATAGAAGGCCGTGTATACTCTGATTTATACAGTTCCTTGACATGTTCTGTTAGAATTAAAGTCTCTTCCGGGAAATAACAGCGCATTTTTGCTTTTAACGGTTGTTGCGTTATCAAACCCAATCTATGTGGGAAATTTGTTTTTATTGTAGTGGGAGATAGATCGAATAAATTCGCTATTTCTGACAATATCTCAGATATTTCAGAATCTTGGTGAAAAAAAGAGTCAACCGCACCCACCTCTAATACTAAGGGAACCCATTTTTTTAAATTTACCTCTATTTTGTACTTTCCATATATATCGCTTTGACCAATTTTTTTAAATTTTACAGTAATTTTTGATGGGTTATAATTTATTTTTGCCATTACAATAAAATTTGCACCTAGTATTATATCATACGGTCGGTCTTCTAGTATTCGAAAAGTGGTGTCAAATTCTGCGTTTCCGGTTGATAAGGTTGCTATGGCTACAATATCAGTTGATTGACTATCTGAATTATTTCCCATTTTTATTTTTACTTTTTTTTATTTAAAGATATTCAATCTTAATCTTTGAAAACAACTTTTAGACATTTTTGATATAGAAGAGCCTAGAGTCTATCAATGCGCTGACCGTTACTCCGTGAATTTTTGCGTCGATTCCAAAGTTGATATTTTCTTTTAGATGAGTGTTAAATATGTTTAATGACGCTGGAAAGTTGACACTTTCATGTTTTTGAGGAATTTAATTTGTGCATAGTGTTTATATTGGTTTATATGGAAGTTTTGGTTTTGATTTATGGGATACAGCATTACCAAAATATACTGTGTCTAATATTTTCCTGAACCACAGTTATGTTGACACATTGGGGAAAATGTTTTAGGTTTTTTGAAGAAACAGTTAAAAGTTAAGTAATTATTTTCCCCGCAAACTGCGCATTTTTTATTTCCTTTGTAATTGTTTCCCAATTTTCCTCTGTTGTATTTATTATTTCTAAAGTCTCGCTGGTTGTTTTGATATTGTTTAAATGGTCTATTATAAGACCCAAACCTTTTTTGAGTAGCTAAAATCACTTCCATTTCTTGAATTTCCCCCTCTTCAGACATTCTGGCGTCTTATTTTATGGAATTTACTGCCATTATCCAATCTCCTTCTGCCACCTTACCTTCTTTTATGATAGATTATATTGAAGGATTAAGAATGGATCCATTACTGACTCTTAGGCTAAGTGCTTGATGCTGTTCCATCAATCTATTTTCGAAATGCGCTATTGATTCTTTCGGTATAATAGGTAAGAATACCTTTATATATTTTTCGATGCAGTGCAGTATTAAAGGTATTTCAAACTCTGAATTCCAATTAGACATTACACGAACTGTTGGACTTATTTTATTGATAAATTTTCCATAATTTCCTTTCCTAGTTATTTTTATACATTTCATTATTTCGATCGCTTACATGTAGACGCATTCATTTCGATACTCTTTTTTTGAGATTTAAATAGAACGATTCATATGTACTCACCTCGCTGTCATTTACACTGTTGTACCATTCTTTAGCATTTTTTTTTAAAGTGGATACTACTATGTACTTCTTTTCGAAGTCTGCGATATATTTATACTCGTTGAAGTAGTCGTAGACATTTTCAATCCAACGCCTGAATTCAAGTGGTTTCCCTTCAAACTGGGGCAGTAGAATTTCTTTTCCAGTTCTTGAAAAAGATCCTCCTGTTCTTATGTGAATTTATGATGATATGAGCTCCTTTTTCTTTTACAAGAGGTTGTTCATGGCTAATATCTGCTTCTGTTCAAGTTCAAGAGAGCCTGTTGCTAAAATATTTTGCCCACTAATTGATTCAAGCTCCTTTTCGACGAATCTGTTCTCTTTTAAAAGGTTTTTATTTTTATTTTTGGTTGATTCCAATTCTGCCATAACACCTTTGCCTTCAATTCGCATTAAGTTCATGGCTTCAATTAGTTCCGAGTGTTGATCGTTTGCTCTTCCATCTGCTGCTGTTTTATCTCCAATGCTCCTTCTCTAGCCAGCAGCTGTGAAACCATTTTAAAAATCTTTTGCTCAATTTTTGAAAATTCATTTTTATTTTATTTTAGGTTGTATATTAGAGATTTTATTTTTGGTTCTGATTCTCCACTATTGTTAGATATTTTATATTATATGTTTATTTATTTTAATAAGAGAAGAAGGAGGCTTCTATCTACTATAATAATAATGGTAATATAATAATAAAGTCGTTATCTTGTAATTAGCATTTCAACTGTTATTGGCTAATTACCTTAATTAGGGGTTAAATAATTGATCCCTAACACACCTGTGTAATTAAATGGCTCCATAGGCTGTAAGGCTATATGATTTATAATATTTTAATCTGCACTACTTAACATTATAGCTGCAATTAATTCGCAATTTATTTTAGCATTAGGGGCTAATGAGTGAATTTTTAGGGCTTTATTTATGTTAATTTAGTCGTTAGTTTCTCCTGTTCCTATTTTCATATTATCGGCGTAAGTCATTATCTTATAACTGTTTTTTTTTTAATGAAATTAAATTTATTCGAGTATTGATTATTAGCTTAGGGTCTCTATTATGGTATTATAAATTAAAGGCGACAAGGGATCACTTTGTCTAAATCATAGCTTAATTATCATTGATATTGTGAGACTGACAATAATTTTTAGTCTAGTTGTTGAGAAAATGTATACGAACTTTATTCTATCTATAAATTTTTCCCTTTTTTCAAAGCCTGAAAGTAATTTGAATCTGTAATACCAATATAATCTATCATACACATTCTCTTATCAATAATAATCAAATAGCCGTTTGCTGTTTCTGGAAAAAATTTAATATTTTCTATGAGTAAATTTAAAATAAGAATATCATCGAATATACTTATACCTTCAATTAAACATGACCATTTTAAATATTTTTCCAATAACAGTTTTTAGCCTTTTTTTTAATAATTACTTATTCTGGATTTGATATTGATATTTTTCTATAGTTTTTTAGGTATTTTGTGCTATATTTTTTAAAATTAAGAGTCATTATAGAGCTTTAATTCGACTTATTTCAATTTTTCATTTTTTCCGTCTCTTTAAAATATGTAATAAGCGAGGTAGTAATTCCTCCGTGGATTCATTATAAATTTAAAAATGCATGATATCAGGTAATGGTGTCTTATTATTCGATTCTTCATTTATATTTTTTATTTCGTCAATTTTTATATCAGAATCAAAAAAAATTTATGTAAAGGATTTATTTTAAATTTGATTTTCTAGTAGAAAATTCTGATTATCTACGCTAATTTTGCACTTTTTAAAAAGATTCGTATAAATGTTACGAAATCTTTCGAATAATTTGCTGGTTTTATTTTTAATTTCCCTTTGGAGTTCATATAGTTTATTTTATTTCTCTTGTCGGGACCTCTATATCCATAGATTTTTATTTAATCTTCTTAATTACATTAATGTAAAACTAATAATAAAATAAGTGCAGTGACGCTTCTTAAATTCAAAATAAATCTAAATTATAATATGATGATTAAAATAGAGATTTAAATGATAAGTTTTTAGGAATGAGGAAAAACATCATCAGGTAAAATACCCAATTCTTATACTTTATACTTTTTATAGATACTTAATTTTATCTTTTATATTTTTTTCTTATTATTATACATCTTTTGCGTAAATGTTTCAGGGTTGTTTTATTGCTTACCTCTGAAACATTATATAATAGGGATCGCCGATACTACGATACTAAAACTCTCTCAATTGGTGGTTTCGCTTGAGTCAATTGCTTGCTTTGACTAAACATGGTTTTACTGGGTAGTAATTGTGATATTTTATTAAAATTTGTATTTTTTGCTTAAGAAATATTTTCCATTTTTTTTTT
>LSSN01002235.1:0-10946 GCA_001970855.1 Smittium culicis | reverse complement strand
TGAAGAATCAATTTTTTGATCTTGAAGTGTATGCTTTAAATTTTATGGAATCAACTTATAAATGGGTTTTTTTAATTTTATTTAGCAAATAGGAATACTTAAATAACAAAATTCATTCTTTGTGCATCCAATAGTATTAATATTTATCAAACTTTTCAAATAGCAGCATTTACAATATCAAGGTAAAGCTATTATTTCAAAGCTTGCATAAATCAAAGTTTATTGTATATTAGAGATTATTTGCAGATATGAAACTATTACATTAAATTTTTCATGGCCATTATTAGTTTTATTATTCAATCCTATTACAACATATCTTCGAATTAATAATAATTTGTAACATAAAATAATATTTAACTCGAATTAGAAAAGGAATTTTAAAGAAAATAAGTTGCGTATCTTCTAAGAATAATCCATACTTAGGATTATTCTTAGAAGATACTGATTTTTTTTCTTTAGACTTTATCTTAATATATTATTTAATGACATTGGCTGTATCAGATAAATCGTTCGATGCTATTTTTTAGCAAGATTTAAAAACAAAACTAATGTTGCCAAGCAGGAAATATTTTATAGGAAAAGCACAGATCCTTGATATAATCTCCCATACAAATTTTTTTATCATTTTATATTTTTTCTCTTATACGTATTCGATGCATATATTTAAAATTCATGAATTCATGAACTATCATCCACAAATTATTATTTTTAAACCTGGCTATCTAGTTATAAAAGGTAAAATAAACCCATCTGAAACTTGATTAGTTAAGCAGCCATTACTCATTTAAGTGCTAAAAATAGCATAAATTAACAAAGCATTTATCGATTTAACCAAAGTGATATAAATTGGCGTAAATTTATGACAAGCGATTCTTTGTTATACTAGAACTTTTTTTAACTTGGAAAATCCATGTTTATGTTTAATTATTATTTAACTATTGGCTGTAGAAATCATAGTTTTTTATTTTAATAATTTTTGTGGATAAAATAAGATAATACCAATGCATAAGTTTACTTTTACTTCAATAGAAAAGAGTTTTTCTTCAGAGGTTATTCCATAAAAAAAGTCTCAAGTTCAAAATTTAAATTTAGGCTTTTAAGGTGTAAATAATTATGTTCCCTTTTTCGTTAACTAAAGTAACGAACCTATTCCCAGATAGCTATTTTCTTTTTATTAAAAAAAATCACTCCGCCGAAAAGCTCTTTATTTTTAATGAGTATAACAATTTAATATATTTTAATCTTATTTTGATTACTTCCTAAACCTCAATATCTATATTGATACCAGGGATGCTAGTAATGCTAATTCTTTTAATGAAAAAATATTTGATATTCTAATCTTTTCAAACTTTAATGCAGAATCTTTTAATTTAAAAAAATGAAGTGGATTACAATTTTCGATATTACTTAATTGCCACATATTGAAACTCGTATAGCTATGAATACCTTGGTATATGCCTACAATCAATCCTAGTTTAATTTAATTACTAATGGCTTGTTAATATAATTTTACATTAAATTTCTCCCTGAAAATTATTAAAATCAATTGATTACAGTATTAAAAAATTTTATAGTATTAGTAATAATATACCGTCAATTAGATATGAAAATCATTTACCGTAATGTTTGCCTATTATCATAATAGATACAAGTTAGTATAGTTATTATTTTTTAAAAATTACTATTTTACAGCAGCCTCGACATAAAATACCTGATACTTATTAAAAAATTGAAAATTGAAATCCATTTTATTCTTATATGTTGATTATATACCAAATACTAATGGCGATAATTACCATTCATCCAATATAATAAAGTAATTTTCTTAAGAAAAAAAGTCATTTTTTAAATATTTGTCTACTTTATTAGCGTATAATAATCCATATTGCTAATTTTTAATTTTTTTTATTTTTATATACACAGGATTAATCTAGCTTGAATTAAATTTTGATTCTAAAATTTTAATGTTACACATTCGTATAAAATATTTTGCTTATATATGAAATGATTATATTTAGTGCTTGCATATACATACGAATTATATTATATATAATTATTATATATGTGCTAGTTATAGAGACTAGCTGTTGTGTTATATTCACAGTTTTATATGATTTTAAATTATATTCTCAATGAAGTATGAGGACCAATTTTCTTTATCGTTTATTATTGTTTGTGAAGTTGATCTTCAATCTCTCTATTACACTGATCGTTGACACGAATTAAACTTATAATGTATTGAGAAATTTATTTGAACATAGTATTTTAATTTAAAAATATTAATGAGAAATGAAAGTATTAAAAAAAGAAACTTATTATTCTATTACCACACACAAAAGAAAGTTATTTACCTTTACTCTGAATATCAATTATCTGGTTTTGTTCGCATTTTTTTACTTTACGCTAACTATTCTCACGCTCTATAATTGAAAATTATAGAGCTTATGACATTCCTATTTTTAGATTTTGTTATCCGTTTAGTATATTTCTTGATATGATATATTTATATGTGCAAGGCTTTCTACCGTTAAAATAAGTTTTTAGAGTTTCATTATTTTATACTCTAAAACATGTAAATTGAAAGAAATTTTTCGAGTTTAAAACAATTATATTTTTTTTAATTGCAATTTAATATAATAAAGCCGCATGAGTAATTGTTTTTATTATTTGATTGGCAATTCTTGTCTAGTTACAAAAAAAAAATTCTGTCTGTGCTATATAAACCACAAAGACAATAAAAAAATTTTTTTAAATCAACTTCAAAAAAAAGTCACAATCAATTACATTTTCAAATCATTTTAATGTTTCACACTCTTTTTTTTTTGGCTTTAGTAAAAACTAAAATTATTTAGAATTCGATGTATTTAGTTTTAACACAATGGTATTATAATATTGAAAATATTTTGCCACTGACCAATTTAAGCTATTAGCCTGCATTCTATTATAATAAGCCGTATAATATTTTATTTGAAAACGACTCGATTTACCAAAGCTCCAGTATTGAATTTTCAACACAATGCTTCAATTGAGTGCTACTTTTTTTTTATTTAATACAATAGAATGTTAACCATTTTTCATTTTTTTATTTTGCACCAAATTACATTAATTGATTTGAGATGAAATAACAGATTCCATTCATTAACAAATAATAAACGCCTATATTGTCGATGTAAAAATTTGTGTCGTTATAATTCCTTTGTGCAGAACCAATATTTTATCTATAAATGCGGACTATATATCAATAGTTATTAAATTTTAAACAATCTATACTTTATTTATAAGCTTGAGCAGAATACCACAAAAAGTTAATTATTGAATATTCCATTGAGTGAAAAATATGTAAAGGCTTTGCGTAGTAGAATATAGATCTAAAAACGTTCTTGTCATACTTGACTTTTATTAATTACAAATTATCCTGCTTCTCACAGCGGATTACTATTTAGCTATAATATCACTGCAATTATTATTTCCACAAATCCATGGCATTTATTATCTTTCGAATATACCTAAAATATTCTCAATTAATAACAAGATGCAGTTTTTTATAACTTTTCAGAAGTATGATCATATTTTACCTGATTCAACTAAATAATGAAATTAGTATCGTTTACCCATCCTTCTACAACCATTATTAATACATTCTATAATATATTATTTAACCCCCATAATTTGCGAATTTTTATCATTTTACTTGGTTTTTCTTCCAATAAGTCATTAAATTTTAAAGTTAGAAAATTTTCTACACTATTAATAGGACTGTTATGAACCGGATATGAGCTATGAGAATGTTTTGAACTGCGAGATTTTAGAAATATAAATAAAAGACTCATAAACTTATAATGATAAGGCCATATTGAAATTATTCGTAAGAGCGATTTGGTTTAAATTTAGCAACTATTATATGTGCCAATTTTTAAAATGACATATTCAGCTTAATTGTCAAATTCAAATTGGCTGAAATTAATTTTATTTTCAAGCCTTGTTATAGATACCCAATCAAAAAATAGTAATTTTGATTACGGGATGAACAATGGGATTTAGCATTTACTCTATATCGAATTCAATTGTCTTGGCGAATGCGCCATTTTTTTTTCAATTTCAATGGTTTTAATTTTAATTGATACAGATATTACAGACAATGAAAAAAAAAAGGTGTAAAAGAATCAATTTTTTAAAACCCACTTCATGGTTTCCTATAATTTGTAAAGTTAATATTCTGTAAATCTCAATTATCGGCTTCAATTTCTATCCTTGTATTCGATAACTGTTTTCTTAAAATCACTTTTTTATTTTTTGAGCTTTTTCTGGGAAAAAAAGTTATAAGCCGTAATATCTATTTATAATTAATATCGACTTTTTAAAAACGAATGTAGCATTTTTCTTACAAGAATATAGAGGAAGTCTATTTATCAATAGCTGAGTTATCTTCAAATCCCATTTCTATGCTTTTTATAATTCAACTAAGAGCAGTATTATATATTTAATATAAACATGAAAACCTAAGTCTTATTTTCGTTTTTATTCTGTTCAATTTTTTTACCAACTTGGTTTATATATACTGGCTAGAGCTGTCGATTCAGTTAGAGTTAGGCTTATTATAGATTAATAATTAGCTACTACAGCAACTTATAGACTCAAATACTTTTATTCGTGCGTCTTTAAAGAAGTCTCACCGCAATTGGAGTTTATAGATTTTATTTATACGTTTATTATACACAAAAAATAGTTCTTCAACTTGTTGCTTGTCCAGCTATTATCTGAAAAGAAACAATAAAATCCAGATATCTAGTTATTTATATTTTTTTAAACTGATTTTTTCTTTTCGCAATTTTAATTTGTTTCGTCAATTTTTACCATAGATGCTTTAATATTTCGGAGAATGCCTAAAAACTAGCTTTTTTTGAGTGATATTCTTGCTTTTGCTTTATTTTGAGGCATATTTTACTCAATAATTACAATGGATACTGTATAATGTGATACTTCATTTATCAGTAATATTTTTTACATTGGATTCACGATTCTAAGTAATTACCATTCTCTACGGTGTATATTCAGATCTTCGATTTTGTTCTGTAGAACTTATTAGGAGCAAGTCAATATTTCCTTTAATTTTTTATTTTATAACTAAAATAACAAATTAATTAAATAATTTTCGATTTCATATTCTTCGTAGTGCGCAAAAAAATAAGCATTTTTTTTTAATAAATAAGAAATTTTGGTTTCATCTACATTAACTCTTTTCTGTCAAACACTAATTAAAATTATCAATTTTTTTAATTCGTTAATGGTTTACATACTAGATACTATACGCTGTTTTATTTCAGAATACCAATAGTTCTTAAAGCTATGCAATTAAGGAGTTTTAACTCAGCAAAAATAGTTATATTTTGAAGGTCAAAAACGTTCTATCGCCAGCTTAAGGGTTAAAAAATTTAAGCAATTAGACAATTGAGATATATGACTTATTTAAATTTTATTCTTTGTTATATTTTGAAGCTATTATATTTGTTAACTATCAAAACTAAATTTAAAACTTTTAAAATAACATGATTTCTGAATACTTTCACGTGTCTTGATCATCAATAAAATAAATAGCGATTCTAAATTTAGAATTGCAACAGCGAATAATAACATTGAACCAATATAAAGAAAAGTTAACCCTTTCCCGCCCAACACCCTCTGAAAAAATCAATTTATTTATTCGTATATGATTTATAAATATAAATTATTAGCAGCAATGTTAAAGTATACAATAATTCTAAATGCCTCGGAAATATGTAAATTAAATAAATCTAATTTGCGAAATTTGGTAGATCAAAAATGGTCTACCGCACGTGAAAGGGTTAAAAAATGTTGGACAAGAAAGGTTAAAAAAAATATTATATTGATGTAATTTTTTAATGCTATTATTAAATGAGAAATTAAATTATAGATATGCATTAATGGCTAGAGATTTTTAGTAAGATAATTTATTGGCTAAAAGAGTTTATATGGGTGTAAAACTTTAAATGCGGGTATAAAAAATAAGCTATGGGCATTGAAACATAGACTATGGGTATTTTGTCAATTATCCCCCAAAAATCATATCACATCTTAATATTTTTTTTTAATGATACTTAAATTTATTTCAGGCTTAAAAAATTAACTGAAATTGTGGAGGGAAAAAATAATATCCATGTTGATAAATTTATTATTGAGCTACTTTATCGTCACCTCATTGCAACAGATTTGTAGATAATTTTTGAAAATCTTTTAGGTTTGATTTTAATTATATACAAATTTAAAGTTTCATCTTTAATAATCAAAATATAAGCCATGTTTAGTTAATAATCGCGTCTGATTTTCATCCGTTAAAATCTAATTTCACTTATAATTGATATAACATTTATATTTCGAAAGCTGATTATAGATTATTTGATATCTTTCTTAGTATGTATTCACATCTCAAGAAATATTAATTACACTTATTAATACTTGAAGAACCAAAATTATAGCAAGATAACACTTGCTATATCGAAGTTATCTGAGCTAACATTCAAATCAAACTGTGTTAAATATACTATAGTATTTTTTAAAAAATAAGTTTTTAAGAATTTAATAGCGCAGAATCTAATTTATTGAAACTTTCAATATTATTTTATTAAGAGGATTTTGAATTTATATAGATAATCTATTGATGAAAGTTTATGTTAAATCATTCTTTAATAATTTCATTAAATTTCGCATGTTGGGATTTTATTTACGGAATAGACTCAATAAAAATATAAAAGCATTTTAAAAGACGCTTCTGCTGTTCCTAAGTGCGCTCAGAGGATAATTGGTTTTCTTTTGGCATCTAAAAGCTAAAACGAACTTCATTGGGATCTATTGAGACCAAATTCTACTTCAGATTTTTTTTTTTTCAGAGGAAAATAATCCGGTTTATCTAGAATTAGTACGGAGAGGTCATTCTAAAGCATAAAATGTTTGCTCTTGCGATTTTTTTTCCAGATAATTTTAACCTATTCATCTTTTTGACCTTGAAAAAGGTAAAATAAAATATATTTTGCATTTAATGATAGTTGCTGAAACAGAATTATATGAGAATATGATTGAACTCTAATTGCATATTTTTTGGTTATATATGTCTGTTCGGATTAACCAAAGAATCTTGAATTCTTTATTGTTAATCAATCGTGAGATATGTTATTTTTTTGATAATTGTCAATATATGGCACTTATTTTAATACAAATATGAATTTTAGTATCATATACTGCACTTTGAAGGTTATAAAGAACCAATTGACGTTTTTAGTATTCAATCAAAATTGTAATCTTCGAATTGTAAGACTCACATTAATATCAAGCAGCAATTTTATCGGAGTATCCATTTACTCATAGAAGGATTTTATCAATTAAATTAAATTCGATTTGATTAATATTATATAAAAACAATTGATAAATAGTATGAAAATATTGAGCGTATATAACTTTTTGAGTTTTTTATTAGTGATCTTGATACTCTTTGATAGTAAAAAAATAGCCTTATTGATGTTTATAGATTGTGTAAAATTTATCATTAGTAAATGCAATTTAATAATTAAATTTAAATTATAAAAAAAGAAATATTGAAAAAATAGTAACAATTTGTAGAAGTGATAACAACATTAAAAATATTATATAAGCAGCTATATACTAAAGCTTTTACTTTATTGATTAAATTTTGTATTTTTAAATTATAATAAAATTAAAAGATTAACTAGTTTGATCTTAAGCAAATAAATATTTTAAAATACACCAATTATATTAGAAATACTAGATAATTATAATAGTTCGTTTTCACTCTAGTAGTTATAATTACCTACGATAAAAATCTAAATATGTATTATACTATTTATTATCAGAAAAAACCTTGGAAATATATTGTATTTATTAAATCAACAAATGTTAAAATATATAATCTACAAATGCCCTTTGATTTGCTTTTTAAATTTTTTTGTTTATTAAACTTAGTATAATTAAAACTCTATAATTATCAATATAATCAAATTATTCATAAATAATATTGTAGATGATTTAACAGATAAAAAAATTATTTTGACAAAAAATATAATTATAATTTTAGTTTGGTGAAACAGTAAGCCATAATTTAGTTAACTAGTCTTTAGTAATTTTTGATTAATATATCTATGTGATTAACTTTTAAAATATTGTGATCTATAAGAATTAAATTATATTATAATTTTTTTTTTCTTTTTTTTTAGTATATTATAATTTTTGGTTATAGTATTATTTTATTTTGTGCTATTTTTATTTTAAATAAATAAATTAATTGAGTATTTTTATTATATAACTATTAAACTGTTTAAATTACTAATTTTCAATTAAAATATACATTTACTTATTAAAAATTATATTATTCAATAATGATAAATCAACCAAGTCACATCCATAAAATATGAAAAATATTATTTGTATAACCATTTATTTAAATTAGAGGTTTTAATTTTAAATCATATTCTGACTTATTTAAATTCTAAATTCCATATTTTTATAAATGATAATGAATCATATAACCTTAAATCTAAAATTAAAATAATTTTTGGCTATATTCTGAATAATTGTAAATTTTATTCAAGGACAGTTGATTAAATTAGATATATCATAAAATTAGCATCACTGATAATGGGGATCATATAATTATTTTGTATGAAGTATATTTTAAGCATGTAATTGATACTATTAATTTTTTTACGTTATCTTATTGTATATAAATAAATAAAATATAAAATAATATTTATATATGTCACAGTGTAGAAATGATACAGAGTGGAACAGATTCGAAAAACATTCCACCTAGAAGTAATATTTCAAGTGTTGACAAGCTTTTCTCGTAAAACCGGAGCTACTTTGCTGACAAATCACCCAGCATATTACTAAACTGTTTGAATTAAAATTCTAACCTATTTATTATTACTTTATTATATATGTACCTTTATTTCTTTTAAAGGGGAATCTAACCTCCCCCCTCCCCCAGAGAACTAGGGTATATAAGGATTCCTAAATATCTAAATAAATCATTATCGAAAAAATAAATAATAAATAAATCTTTCAAATTAAAAAAAATAAAAACCCTGATGATATTAAGCTAGGTACACAGAAAAAATAAATAAATAAAGCCTGTGATATAAAAAATTCAATATTTATAATAAATAATAATATATAGAATTTTTTCACTTTTTAATATTAATTCGGTTAATTTATAAAATATTTGATGATTACATATATTTCATATTTTTCTCATTACATTAAATTAAATTGTTTTTATAAATCAATTGATAATTTTTTAGATAAATATTCTCTAATATATATCTTATTTTCTAATAGTTTAAATTTATTTTAAAATTTTAATCGACAAACATAAACAGATGAAAAAAATTTAGGCTCAGTTGATAGAAACGAAAGAGGGGCGGAAGTAAAGACAGAGTTAAGGTATAACTTAAATATTTAGCTAAGACTAATACCAAGATAGCGTTATTTATAATATTATAGGGATAATATATATTTAGCGGGATACTTATATTAAAATGAAATACAATAAATGATAAATTAAGATTTTTCATAAAAATAGTAAAAGGGTAACCTTTTAAACTTTTATAAAAAAATAATAATAAAAGAATTAATGATTTTTAAATAATAGCTTGCGGAATATTATGAACTATTCTAGATAGATCTAGAAGCAAAGTGAAATAATCTATAGATACTATTCTATAATATTCCATTGTATTCCTTAATTTTTCATATTTTCTATATTTTTATATAAGATTCTATTGTATTCCATGATGTTCCATAAAAATCTAGAGTGTTTCAGTGCATAACAATAGTGATAGATTTTAGGTGACTATAATCAATTTAAATCATACTTTGTAATTAATAATAATTAACCAATATAATATATAATAAATAACTTGTAATAAATGTAAAAAATTTTATCCGAAATTAATCCCTAATCAATGAAAAAGATATGATAAAACATATCTATTTTTTTATAAATTTTTACTGCTATATGAACCTACTATTTATGTGTAAATAAATCATGTTTTTCTAGATATAATTAATGATATAAAACTGGTTGATATAATACTTATAATTATAGAATTATTAGTATATTAATGGTTTTTTGATATTCAAAAATTATTGAGGGTATATAATATTTGTCTATTAAAGTTTGGGTAATTGAAAAATTGCAAAAATAATCAAAATTAAAAGATTGTAAAAAGTAAAAAATAATTTTTTTTTTGAAAATCGATATTGGGAAATACACATATTCTATTTCTAAAAGTAACTATCCCGTCAGGCTCAATAAAAAATAAAAAAAATTTTTGATTTTTTTTTTCATGTGTCAATTCGTAGTGATATATAATGAATTGTAATTTATTCTTCAAAATCGGTGTATCATTGAAAAAAAATCTCTTCAACATTCAGAATACTGTTCACTAGGGCAGCTTCAGTCTTTGATCTTTATGTAATTCATGAGGCAATATCAAAAATGCTCACACTATAGGGGTAATTTTTAATTAATCAGACTTGACTGAAAGTTACACAAATAGCCAAACCCAAATGAATATTTACAAAAACAGTATAAAATAAAAATTTCAGTCTATAAATAGACCAGTTATGATATGCTTACTAATTTGACTAATTTGACTAATTGACTAATTTGACTAATTTGACTATTTTGACTATTTTGACTATTTTGACTATTTTGACTATTTTGACTATTTTGGCTATATTTCTAAACCTTATTAATATTGAATTTATATTTTACGAAAAATCATTTTTTGGATGGTAGAATATTAATGAACAAGTAGGTATATCCGAAAATTCTCAGAGGTTGTTGCTAATTCAAGCGATTTTAAGTTATTATTATTATTATTATTATTATTATTATTATTATTATTATTATT
>LSSN01002234.1:0-14324 GCA_001970855.1 Smittium culicis | reverse complement strand
TGTTTGCTATTTTTTTTCTTGACTGCTTTTTCGATAACTTTTTTTTGTTTATATATGTAAAATCGTCCACAGCGTCATCGTACAAAAATTTTTGTAGGGTGTTCATAGGTTCGTTTTTATGGCGAATATCGTCTTTTTGCGTGTCCGAATCCAATTCTTTAGGAAGCTCAATTGTTACAATCCAGTTCATTCCTTGATCTCTACAAATTCGTAAAAGAGTAGGTAGATCCATTGCAGGATCGTCGTTGAAAAGAAAATCGCACCTCAAATTGTGTTCCCAAAGCAGCTTAGCTAGTTTAATCCTTTGGTTAAGCATCAAGTGCTTTTGATTAAATGATGCTACTACTATATCACATCTTTTCCGCGTCCATAGACCAAATGTAGAAACGGAATGTGAATAGTTCAGGTTTGCCTGCTCGTTGCTAAGAAGCTTTCCAGATTCTTTATAAGAATTGAATTTTGTAGGATAACTGTTAATATTGCTCATATGCTTACTGTTAGAGTGAACTCCCTTTTTAGAATTTCCCAAACATATTGAATTATCTATTATATGTTTTCTAGACTTTAAAATAACATAATTCTGGTATTTAGCCATTTCTTCAACGATTCCATCCAAAGCAATATTCATACCAATAGCAGTTACATTTTTTTGGTTACCCAAAACACCACTAACAAAGTTTTTCGATCTGTTATTGTTTGAGATATCCTGCTTATCTGAAGGGCTATTTATAGAATCGCCAGATTGGAGGTTTTCAGCCTTCGTTTTCCTTTCTACTGACTTTCTGCTAATTTCAGTATCTAAATTGGTATTGTGGCGATGGCTTAATTGGTCAGAAATAATATCATCAGAAACTAAAAACTTGAATCTCTTAATTAAGGCGTCGTACTTTCCACCAGCGGCAATAATAATAGGACCTTTAGAAAAGTTTGAGTTAGAGTTATGAAGTGAAGTAGCTTCAGATTTGGTATCTTTGGTTGGAGTACTATGATCTTTAGTTTTGAGCCCGCTGTTAAAAATTTTTTCAGATTTTTTACTAAAACGATTATTTGATAAATCATCAGCTTCCGGGATTGGAGTTGACGTGGAGCTAATATTCGGAGATTGTGGGAGTTCTAGTAGGAGTTCAAAGCAATAAGAACCTTCATAATATGATCGATGGTGAACAAAAAGTGGCGCAATGACAATTTCCATTTCGATTCCATACATGCTTTTAGCTAATTCAATTTGTCTCAATTGTATAAAAGCAGATTTAATTTTTTCTATAGATTTTTTAAGCGAATTATCATTAATGGGCTTATACACTGGTCTTTTTTGGTTTTTTCGACTTGATTCTATTACGGGCAAAACTTGTGATTGAACCTCAGAAACTGAACCGAATATTGAAAAAAATGGTTCTAGCCTATCTAAAACTAACGAAGGAATTCCTTGGTGACTACCAGATAGTCTCAAATTTTGTAGCCTTCTTCTCGTAGCAGCTGGTTTTTCTAGTCCAACTGATTTAAGCTGGTGGCATATTAGCCTCAATTGATCTAAAGAAACAAACATATTGTCTACTTCAGATAAATCACTAGATTCAGGTATAATTCCCGAATTTAATTTTGGCTCGTAATTGCTAGATGGTTTCTTTGAGATCAAAAAAATTCCTGCGTAAGCTAGTATAGAATCGAGAATATCAATGTGGTTTAAGACTAGTTTTAAAGAAGATCCATAAAAAGCTGGCAGATCTCGAAGAATCTCGCTTGCAACAAGAAGAATTTCTCCAGTCGCTACAGCATGGACACTCTCATTAATTACTATATCAAAGCTAATAGCATTACCAAATTTTGGCTGGCCACCGATTGAATTTTCACGGTAAATTCTATTAAAGCAATATCTTTTTATTTCGGTCAATTTATTTCTAGCAATATATCTGGCAAACGGAACAGTCAAGTCGTATGGAAGCTGAACAGAGTTTCCTTTTGTATCAATAAATGTAGCAGGTGGCATGCTAAACTCATGAATACCTAACTTAGGGGTTAGTGTTGGAGTAACAAATTCAATAAATGCATGTCTTCTAAATACTCTGGTCATAGTTTCACGAATTCTATCTAGAAATACTGCATCAAGTTGCTCCGTTCTTGAAGATGATTTGTAGTCGAAAGATGCGTCAATGTGAACATCGGGTAGGCGATTAAATAAAGTTTTCATCAGCATTTCAAAATATGGCAATGAGGGGTTAGAAATAGTTTTAACCATTTCATAAAGATACTCATCTTCCATTTTCGGAGGTAGTAAATCACACTCTAGCATTTCTATACTTGAAGGTCTTTCTCTGACATTATGATTAAGAAGCATCTTGATTATTTTTAGCTGCTTACTTTTTTCGGCAGGGAAGTTGTTTGGAATTTCAATTTCGGGTTTACGAAGACCTAAAATTACCATTGCACGCTCCATGCCAGTCATAAGAGGGTAGCACATTTCATAAAAAATTATTCCAAGGGAATACATATCAACTTTATGGTTATATCTAGCATTTGATGACCCACGGCTAATGAGCACTTCAGGCGCGATGTAAGCAGAGGTTCCTATGTCAGTTGTTAGAGTATATTCAATGCTTTTATCTAAACCAGAAGCGATCCCTGTAGCCAAACCGCTAAAGCCGCCATTATTTTTAGTGAAAAAATTCTCTGAGTTTGCCATTCCATATCTACCATCACCAACATTATTCGAGCCATTGAAAGGAATGTTAGAAGATGAAGCTAGGGGGAATTGAAAAATAGAATTGGCAGATGTGACCCTATTTAAGCTGTCTATTGATGCAAAACTGGATGTAGCAAGCCCGAAATCTCCGATTTTTGCTTCACCATTAGCGCTAATAAAAATGTTTACCGGTTTAAGGTCACGGTGAATCATTCCTCTGCTGTGAATATGGCTTAGCCCTTCTAAGATCTGGCGGAAAAGCCTCCACATAGTCTTATCGTCAATTCCTTCATTAATTAAATCACCCAGTGTTTTATTTTCGCAATATTCCATCTGTATATAAAGGATTTTATCTCGCTTTCTGGTAAGTTGTTTCTCATTCTTTCGAAAATTATTTCCAGGCTTTACGTTGTTTTTTTGATTTTTTTTGATATTTTTGTGCTGAGAACTGCTGCTAGAATAGGAACTTTCAGCAAACATCTTTTCTTTGCCTCCAAAGTCGTGTAAATTTTTATTTTTGTGAAAATCTAGAACGCCAAAAGCTAAAGGCTCAGAAGTTTTGCCTTTTTCAATATTCTTAATTTTATTTAAAGGCTGTGATATTATATTTTTTGATTTAATGTTATCTGATGAACTAAAGTTAGAGACTGATGAACTTGAGCTTGAATCTGAAATATGATCTGAATTATTAACAAAAATACCGTCTTTTCCCATTCTATTGAGGTTCTGACTGCTATTTTTTGTAAATTCTTTAACGTTTTCAAGAAAATTGCGATTTGGAGGGTTTTGAACATACTCTTTTACTTTCTTTGTGTTTGCATTAATCTTATTTACCAAATAACGAGAGTTCCTTGCAGCAACAGTACCGAACTTGAGAGTCAAAGGAGGAAGAGATGAAGAAGGTTTATCAATAGCTTGATCAGCTTTAAAGCGTAAATCAAGTAGGTTTCCAGCAAGAAAACTACGATCTGAGTCTTCACCGCTGCTTGAGCTAAAGCTACTTAACTCGCTGTCACTTGATATGAAGCTTTTACTTGATAAATCCTTGTCGCTAGGGCTTGATCCAGATCTAGCGCTGCTTATTTCTTTTTTCAAATCAAATGTAGAAATTTTGGGTAGAAAAGGCTTTGGCTTGGCGTTATTTATCCTTGCATTTTTCTTAAAACTCGTAGACGAGGTTTCTTGCGTTTCAAAGCATATATCACTATCTTCACTTAAATCAGTTATCCTTGGACTAATATTTTTGTGAATATCCAACTCAGAAAACGAAGAACTTTCAGAGTCAAAATTTTCACTTTCTCCTGACGAACTGGACTTATCTGCAGGAACGTCTTCAAGCCATGTTGTGTAGTATCTTACGACATTGGGATGATGTAATCTACTTAAAGTAGTTACTTCCCTAAATATTTTTCTATTTCCCTCAGTATCGCGAGAGTCCAGAGTAACTTTTTTAATAGCGTATAGCCTACCATCAATTCTATTTCTAGATTTTACTACTGAGCCAAAACCGCCTTTACCCAAGAAGTCTATTTCCTCAAAATCGGCTACGTACCTTGAATTGAGATTGGTGATATTTAGAGAATTTCTTTTAGTATCAATCAAATTATTTTTAAATTGAGAATTAATACCAAGGAACTTTCCTTTTCCGTTATTTAAAAACCGATTCTCGTCAGTATATGTACGGGCATACTTGGGCTTTTTAAGTTCATTTTTAATTACAGCCTCTTTATTTAAATTTATTTTTATATCTTCATTTATAATCAGCTCACTAGAAGAAGGAAATTCGCTTAAATTGCTACCTGAATCAACAGGTTGATTGTTAGATAAATTAGGTTTGGGAATGATATTTTGAAGTTGATTATTAGAAGTTAAAAAATTGCTATTTTCATATTTCTTACAATTTTTATTGTCATGAAAATGTTGTTTAGATGTGTACTGCTCAGGAGGCGAGTTACCATTGGTATATAAACGGGTTTTCTGATTTTTAGTAAGGCTCTGCAATTTTGAAAAATTAAGTGAAATATCAGGGATAAAAAATTCGGAAATTAGGCTTTTAGCAGATTGGCGATCAGATGGCTCAATAGAAATCATTCTGCTAATTAGCTCAGCGTATAAATATTTTTTCTTGCTTTCAAGGCTTTGGTTTATATTATATGAATTTTCGATTCTAAGATTATCAATAGCTTTTATAACATGACTATTCGACGTCTCAGAGCCTAAAGGAACATTATTAAAAAAGTCCAATCCAAAAATAAACTGAAGAAAAACTAAACCTAAGCAATAAATATCGTTTTCAGGTTTCGAAATTAAGTCAGGTCTTTCAATAACTTCCGGAGCTACTCTTATCCAGTTAATTGTGCTATCACCCCATCTCGAATTAATTTTTGCAATTCTGTGAAGCGAGAAAAGTCGTTCATGAAATGTAATATTAAAAAAAACAGCTGTAGGTAGCTTATTATAGTCGTTTTTTTTCAATAAAATGTTATCAATATGTATAGATCTGTGGGTCATATTTAACGCGTGCAACTCTGAAAGGCCAAGAAGGAGATTTTTAGAGTAATCCCACATGCTTTCGATACTGAATGAGCCTGAAAATTTCAAAATTTCTGATATACTTGATGCATATGGGTGAGTGTGAGGTTTGGTTACTAGAAAAATCCTCCAGTTTACCTCTGGAGCAAATGATTGACTTTCATCTTGAATGAACGCACTTGTATGATTTGGTAAAATATCATAAATTTTCCCACCAATTTCAAAATCGCTTTGAAAATCCTTCAAAATCCAAGGACTGAGTTTAAACTTATCAGATTGAAGTTTTATATATGATCGAAGTGTGTCTACTTTTTGCTTCGATTCGGATGTAGTAGGTTCTAATACACAAGCGATTACAGGAGTTAAGTAATCGCTTTTCAGCCGCTCTTGTTTGCTTATTTCAATAAATAACTTTGCAATTTCACGAACACCAGACTCTGTCTCATAGTACTTTCCATCAATTTCAATTTCTTGTATGCTAAAATCTATATTTTCATCAAATCCGCTAAGGTTACAGCTATCGATATATTTAGCAGCCCAAAGTCTGTAGAATTTGTCTAAAAAGTAAATTAGAAATAATTGAATGGTTTAAGTGCTAAAAAAAAATAAATATCAAGTGTTCATAGTTACCAAATGTAGGAATTTCCTTTAAAACTAGCTCAGAATTCTCAGAAATCTAAAAACAATAATGAACACATAAGTATGAAAACTTGTTAAAAATATTAAAAAGGTTGTGTACAGTAGTAAAAATATATATATTCGTACATTAATTTTATTTGAATCTAGAGGTTTGTTAATTCGCAAAACAGAGAACTGGCAAGCACTTCTAGAGGCAATTGCCTCAATATTGTTTTTTAATTCGGTTTCATAATTTTGAATAACCTTGCTTTTAAGGATATTATTCTGTTTTTTCGATAGTTCAGTCTGAATTTTTTTTAAAAAATCAGATTGAGTGATTAAATCGTCATACAATTCCATAGAATGAGTTTTTTTCAATTGATTTACTGTTTGTATAATGTTTATCTCCTCTAGATGAGGTAGATTTGGATTGAAGTCTATATTCTCAGTTTGTGAATTCGAATCATGGCTTTTATGATTTTCGTCGAATTCTTGCCTTTTGATCATTGCATCGTAGAATGAAGGCATCGATGTCTGATCAGCAACATTGTTAGAAGTAATATATTCTTGAAGCCAATTTGTAATATCAAATATCATTTCATTTCCCAATAGTTGAGGTATCAAAACATTGTTAATATGATTGAGTGCGAAATTTTGCTGTTCTTTATTTAACCCATTCGATTTGATTATATCGATTATTGGTTTTTTGATTGGATACATTTGGCTGAATCGAACATAGAGTTCAGCAGATACATGTTTATGCAAATCTTTGTATAATGGATGAATGAGAATCACAAATTCAAAAGCATTCGAATTAATCTAGATTATGAGTAATACGAGAAATTATTTATTGAAAAGCATAAACATAAAATTATTAACCATAAAAACCTTCCAGGCATTGTTGGATTTGTAATCCTTAAAATCCTCCTATAAGCATAAAAGAATATCATTGGAATTGGTAAGTCTAGTAGGATTAAATTTAGTATTTAAAACAATTAATAAAATAGGAGTACCATAAAAATGGCTTTTAAAGCCTCATACTCATTTTTCTGGATCTCTGCTAAGCGCACTTTTTCTGCAGAGTCCATAGATACAGCAGTTGTAATAAGTTGATGTTAGACAGATATCACCTGTGGTTATAGTGACCTAAAAATAGTAAGTTTTTAATGAAAAAGGTCGCCGAGAATATTATCTTTTTCAACAGCACCAATAGCTAAAAGTTAGCTTGTGAAAGAGAGTATTATTTATTTCGTTCTAAAATTGAGTAGATATTTGGAGCTAAGAGAAATTGCCATGATTTGCATTTAGCTACAATTTTTTAGAGTATGAAATTATTTACCTTAAAAAGAATAATGATTGGCTTAGAAAAAATGTCAGGAATTAAATCGGAATTTCATTGGTGCGTACTAATTTTTATGGATATTGGGGAAAAGTATTTAGCGAATAATAATAACTCACAATATTGTTAAAATACGAACAGCCAATGATAATAATTAAGAGATTATATATAATTAACGCTATAAGATCCATTTTATTTTATTTTATTTTATTTTATTATAACTCAATAGAATACGTTTGATTTTTGTTAATCTCTTATTTCTTTTTTTAACCCTCGACTACTCAAAATTTTCATCAATTAGAATCGAATTTATTGCTGAATCAGTCTCCTACTTATCTGACAGCGCATAATTGCGTTGTAGCTTGTAGATATTAAAATTTTTTTATGAGTTATTTTATTTTTTTAAATATAAGTGTGTTTTTTCTTTCTGCTGAATATTGCTAGAGAGTCTATGTATTAAATCAATTATACGTAATTATAGTAATTTTATTTAAGTCTATCAACTTGTAATATATCTAAATTTCCTTTATTTTATGTTATTTTATAGATTATTTGGCTCATTAATTTTTACATTAGATTTAGTTCAGATGAGATTCTTAATAAGGTAAAATTATACCTTAAATACTCTTTAGTACTTGGTACCATAATTAATATCTACGTTCCTTCAATTATGATCTTATCTTCTTTTCTCGAGTCATTTCAAGCTACAGTATCTTTATTTTTTCAATTACCTTAAAGTTTTAATTTTTTTTTTAGTTTGATTTAAAACTACTTTAGATAGTTCTATTTTCGTGATGATCACCTCTCATGCTCATAGAATGCATTAAATATACCAATATTTTGGTTTAAACGATTTTTGTTTTAGTGATTACAAAAGCCAATAAATTGAATTAGTTTGTATTAAAAAGAAATAAAATTTACTATTCTTTATTCTTAGCTCAAAGAATAAACTAGATTGATAAAGCATAAAGATTTTTAGTTCTCACATAAATATTTAAACTCGATTCACTAATAACTGTATTTATATTAAATATATTACATAATTTATTAATACGCTCTATTATAGGTCCTTTCTTGCAAGAAAATAGTAGAGATGATATATCACGAAAAAAGGCTAAAAACTACTTCGTAAACTCTTATTTAATTATCAAATGGTTTATGAAATATATCTAAAAATAAAAAAAATCATAAAATCACGTATGAAAATATTAGAAAATATTTAATTATTGAAAAATAAAACGTATATGATTTTGAATTAGAATAATTTCGGTGAAAATTATTTTACTGCTATTTAGTTTCGCCGGTAGTTCCATAAAGATGTATGAATCCCTGTTTTTATTATCGGTATATTGGCTTACGGACTTTCTGCATTATTTCTTGGATTATCTTCACAATATTCCCATTTAATTGAAGTATATATGCGTTTATGGGCTTTAGGGAGCCTTGGATTTTGATCGCCTCAATTGAATCCATAGAATTTTGGTAATATGGTAATTAAACCATGAACTATGTATCAAAATGGTCCTGGAAGTGATTCTAGAACCCTACAACCAGCAATATTACACTTTCAAATATGAAAAATCGAATAATTCAAAATTTCATAGTATATTTTTAAGATACATGGGTACTTTTATGATAGTAACTAAGTCGTATTGAACAAGGAAATATTCACTTTTTTCAACGCTCTATAGTAATTTTGAGTAATAGAACTTATTTAGCCTCACCTTAGAATATTCCTCACTTTATTAATCAAAGTGAAATCTTGTTTCAACAAATTTACATGGCTAGAATTCTAAATATTCCTTTTGAGCCGATACGAGAGAGTCTGACTTTTTGGAAGTTTATAGCGACTATTTTCTGCATTCAAATTGACAGTTATTTTAACAGAAAGATTTATTGGTATGCTAGATGAAAGAAATTAATCAAAAAAATAGTTAAATTGCTAAAAAGTAGAGAGTGGGGCAAGTGAAATGGCAATTCGCGATGAAAGCATGCCTCTGGAGATCATTAATGGTTATATAATGTCTTTTTGTACATTTATGCTTCTCGGAGACTCTACTAATATTTATTATGTCTATCATTACCCAAGTTTCTAATTTTTATATTTATTAAACTCACCATCAATAAGATTCATTATTAAATCATCTAATATGCCTTATGATGCGTATGCACATTTAGGAATTTATCCAGTAGTAATTTTAAATGTTTCTCTTAAGTTTTTAGTATTTGGTTAGTTATTATTAACTTCTATTCCCAAAAATTAATAGTATAGTATTTATTTTTCCTATTTTTGGACTCATAAATAGATAAAAGTTTATTAAAGTAAGGCCTAGAAAACCGGCTTAGATCTATGCTTATCAATGGTATAATTTAACATTTGTTTTTGAATACCATTTAAATTTTTATTTTATATGTGTACAGTTGAAATGAGAAATTATTGAATCTCTTTTGCTCTTTATTATTTTTTAATTAAATCTATATAAATAAATTTTTAAAAGTTATTTATTCATTTTTACTACTTCTATAAGTGCATAATCGAAACACTAATATTATAGTAAAACATAGCAAGTTTATCTCGAAATTAATAAAAATTCAAGTCATTTGTTGATATATCATATTAAGAGCATATCGCATCTTTTCTGATAGCTCTTAAATTATTAAAAACCCTCTATGTCGATTATCATGGCAAAGATTTACTCTTAATATTTTTAAATCATCCCGCCAACTCGAGGAGCTGATTATCTAGAAGATAAGAATGTCAAAAACTATTATTAGATAATAACCTGCTATCATCACATTCCGGAAAAAGCTATTTCGAATAAATCCAGGAAGGAGCCTTAGAAAAAACTCCATTCTTGATAGGGCTAATGATTGAATATAAATATATTATTCATTATTAGTCGTTTTAAAGCGAATTTCAATCCCATTTCGGTAATTTTTACCTCTAATACACATCTTTTCACTACGATTTCCCCAAATTTTACTAGCCCATAGAATAGCCTTCAATATTATAAACTGTAGTAGCTAAAAAATAAATATCAAAGGAGTATAATTCCTAAAAAATAATTTTATTTCCTGATCCATATTGCGTAAGTGATCTTTCTACGTCAAATATTTATATTTTTGAATTATTTTATAACTTTATTTAAAATTAATTCTGACCCGTTTATTACGTTTTAGATGCTTCTAATACCATTATTGATAATTTTTGATCATATTTCTAGTGACTTTCTGAAATTTGTAAATTTTATCATTCTCCAATATTCTGGGTTTTACAGTTCTGGGTATTTATGGCTGGGGTTTTTTTCATCCTAAATATTTTTTATATGAGTCTGACCTTTGGTATATAACTCGGTATATCCTTATTTCAAAAGCATATCTCCTATAAAGAATGCAAATTAATCAGTTATTGGCACTGAAATTCCTTAAATCAGCACCTAGTCAATTGGAATATATATTTATCATAAAAAGCTCGTGAATATTTATACAAAATCTATATTACTTATTCATTATATTTTCTATCAGGTTACCTTTAGAAGAAATCAGCTTTTTTTTTTTTTTTTTTGAATTTTACTTGTTCAAAACTTCATACTCCTAGTTTTAGATTTTCGGTACCTATCTACTGAGCCTATAATTTGGAATATACATTTAATTTGAATTAGCTGGTGCGCTATTATATTAAGTTTTTTATAATTCCATACAGTAATTATAATAATCAAAATTTTCTACTGCACATATTATCACAATTCATACCAGTTTTTTAATAGAGTATTTCCTTACTGCTGTGAGTAATTTTACTACTCGCCTATTTTATAACTCAATTATTTAATTTAAATTAGTATATATAGCAATAATTTACAAATACTATTCCTAATGGTTTGAATTTAACCTTCCTGTCTAGGAATTTTAATATTAGCACTTATGTTATATTCTTTTTATACTTATAAAATCCTTAATTTTCATTTTTTTCCCAGTAATATTTGAAATATTTTCTTTTCGGTATTGTCAGAGGATTTTATTTAGATAAGAATTTCATTATTTTTGTGATATAATACAATAATCTAGATAAATTTTCAATTCTTTTTACGTCTAATGGCGATCTTTCCTCGTAGATAAATTTATATTTATTCATAATCTGTTATTATCCCTTTATATGAAAATTTAATCGGAGACACCCAGCTATTTCATGCGCAAATCTGATTTTTTTAGATATTTAATTTAATTATCTTTTTTTAAACACCTTTAATATTTCTACACTTTGGATCAAATGGTACTTCAATGAGTTGAGATATATTAAATATATATAAAGTAATACCGTTGAGTAGTTTCATATATTTTTGCACATAATAATTTACACTGCTCTTTTAAATACAATATATGAATTATTTATACCAACGGGCATCACTGTGGATCCATACAGATTATTTAACCGCCCCCAAAAAAACCCCGGTAATTTATTTTTGAGTTTTTGTACGTTTAATTAATAATTGCAGCACTGTTTATCCATTGTGTTAATTTATTTTGATCCTGATAGATTAGATAGTGATATTTGATAGTTAATAATAAACTTCAGATATTTCTTGATGTTTAATTTAATTTTTTACAATATACTATTTTTACTTATAAATATTTTTCTTTTAATTAAAATATAGTGAAACTATACGGGCTCTCGGATTAAATTTAATTCCCTGGCTCTTCATAGTATTTATTTATGATTCCACTTCCTTGTGTAGTTTGAATTCTAAATTTTATGATTTGATTATAATTATAACCTTTTTTTCTAACTTTAATTTGCATTCAGTTAATACAGATTCACTCAAAACCTCTAATTATTTTGAAAAACACCTTCAAGCTATATAATAAATTTCA
The DNA here is from genome assembly GCA_001970855.1 of Smittium culicis. NCBI lineage: Eukaryota > Fungi > Kickxellomycota > Harpellomycetes > Harpellales > Legeriomycetaceae > Smittium > Smittium culicis. Next base: position 2,286 of record LSSN01002234.1, on the reverse strand, counting down.
AACTCCTTCGGCTTTCGTTATATTTAAAGCAATACTTGTTATTTCACATTAAATTTTACTATATAATAATTTGTATTGTGGAATTATTTGATAGATATCTCAGCCATGTATTATAGATATAATTGTCACATTTTATCCTTATCAACACCTCATATCATAGGAAATTTATAGCCTTTACATAAAAAATAAATAAATCAGGAATTAATCTCACCTAACTATGTTCTCGATATAGAGTTCAATTTTATTATCAAAATAATTACAACCTTTCTCTATTCCAGGGATTATAATATTTTAATTCTTATTTAAGATTATAATTTCTTATGCTACATCTTGGCTTCTAAAGACGAAATTTATCGAATAGTTCACTTTAAATTTCATTCTCCAAGAAACCTATGTGAAATTGAAAAATAATATTTTAATTCTTTTTTTTCACTATACCGCCTAGCCATAAATATAAATTTCCTTTGTTTGATTTAGTGAATTTTCGTAAATAGTATAATTTTTTTTTACTTGGAACTCTTCACATTATTTTCTCAAAAATTGTAAGTTTTTCACACTGTATCTCACTGATCTGTTTTAGATAAGTAAGATTTTGATGAAGGTGTATTCAGTGAAGTCACCACCGCCTCTTTTTAGTGTCTTAAGGCAAATTTGAGCTATAAATAAGTTTTATGTGAATAAATTATATCAATATACAAATCTCAAAAATAACAGTATCTAAACTTTTTTTTCAATCCTTTTTCAGTTATAGAGGATCTTAATTTCGGTCGAAAAAGCCCACAGTTCTTTTAATATATGGTATTATACAATAAAATATTGGGTATAACTATCATCAATTTCTAATCTTTGCTTTGAAATAAAAATAAAATCCTTTTTATCTCACAATTATTTTTTTTATTATAAGGAATTTATATAATAAGTTATTTATACTTTATTGAAATAATATAAGATTTACGATTATAAAATATAAATATACATGAAGCTGTATTAGAAATTTGAAAAATATAATAGTGCTACTAAACATACAAGTAATTATATGTAATCACAATTAAAAAATTTTTTGGCGTTAATTTTTCTACATTTTATAATTATAAGTATAAGTTCCATATTTAATATTTGAAATATTTATTATTCAACTAGCAAAAATATTTAGTAAAGAACATTCAAAAATAAAAGTGTAATATAGAAGGTGTAAAAGCAGTTTTGATTACTTGAATTTAAAATCTCCCAAAAAAGGATCTAAAAAATTAATGAAATATTTAAAACTCAAAACAAATATTGATTTACAATTATTAGTAAAATTATTATTATAAACCACAATAGTTAAGAAAAAAATTAAAATGAAACAGAAAAAAGCATAACAAACTTTTTTAAAGAATCTGTAGTAGTAATGTGCTATAAGATTCTTTTAAATTTCAACTTTATTTGAATAGATTTAAAGAAGTAAAAAAAATATATAATAAGTAATTTAATAATGTAAAAGAAGTTATATTTTAAAAAGTTATCTTTTGTCTTGCATTTTATAGTTGTTTTTTTTAATGATTTTTTGCTTTTCTTATTTTCTTATTTTCTTATTTTTTTTATGTTTTTATTGTTTTGTTTTTATCGCAGCATATCTTTATAGTGTCATGATTGAGAATGACAATCTGGAATGAACCCTTGTGCTAAAACAAAGAGGCTTATGTAATACATTATATAACAACTGATTGTTAGATAATGCATTATTAAGCAAAAACGTTTTCCAACACATTTATATTACTTTTATCAATTCTATTATATAAAACTTACTTTACTCACTTTACTTATTTTACATAAATTTACATATTTAAACCAAAAGGTTTTTCCCACATTTGGGTTTTTTCATCTTTTGGTTTATAGTTCTTTTCATTCAAATTCTAAACTGCTCTTCAAATAAATAAATAAACCTTTTACACTTACTTGATTGGAAACTATTTCAAATACGGTAATTAAATAAAATTTGTAATAATTAAACATCACATGGTAGCACCACTATCGTACCCTACCTCAAGTATAAAAATATAATTTTAAACATACAACGTTACGATGTCCCTGTGTAAAACTAATAAAATAAAATGGAGAATAACCATGATTTAAACTCGGCAATACAAGCCACTATTTCGGCCGCATTAAGAAACCAGAATGCGTCTACAGGCCAAACACTGGTATTACCAGAATATCATGGAATTGGAAATTCTATATCTTTCAAATCTTGGTACACAAAATGTATGAACTTATTTGAAGCATTTGCAATAAAGGATGAAATTC
>LSSN01002229.1:0-13143 GCA_001970855.1 Smittium culicis | reverse complement strand
TGATATCACTCAATAAACGCCTACAAAAATACGAAACCCCTTTCACAGGTATACATGAAAATATTTTAAATAATTTATGATATCATTTATTTACTTTTTTTAAAAAAAAAATCTAAAAGTAAAAAAATCATAATTAACAAAAATTATCGAGCTGAAAAAAAATTTTTTTTGTAGATAGAGAGAAAAAGCGTTGCACTTGAAAAGCGCCTTAATAAGCAGATAATAAAATATGTAAAATAAAAAAACAGTCTTAGTATTAGTGTAATAATGTTTAGTAGATACATGACGTTTGAAAGAATTAATTCTTTATAAATATACTCTTTTTAAAAGCTAAGAAATAGATTTTCGTATTAGTGGAAGTATAGACTGGCCTTCAATAATAGATTCAATATCTGATCGATTATTGCTTGATTTGGATAAGTAATCCATGTTTTTAGGCGATGAAAATGTTTTAGTTCCTAAAAATATCTGCGTTCTTGGTGTTGCATTAATATTCTTGTTTGCGCCATATTTTTGGCTGTGTTTAGATTTATTGCCACCAAATATTGGTGATAAGTGTTCAAAAGTTTGGCTTGAATCGTTAATTACTTCAGAACAGGAATTTCTATATATCTTCTTTCTACCTGTTGTTCTTGAAAAATTTGGGTTGTTGCTGTTGAGCTTTGAAGTGTTCAATACTCTTGACACTTTCAAATTGTTCCTAATGTCAATAAAAACATCGGTCTCATCAATAATCTCTTCTTGGATAAGCTCTTCAATAACGTCCTCTAATGTAATTATTCCGATTGGCGTAAGGCTGTTATCTACAAAGTCATCCTCAATGTATATTTTTGGTTTTTTTGTATACTCTTGAATTAGTGGTGTAGACTCGTTTTTTTTAGATGGTTCGCAATTATTAAGCAAGGAAACATTGTCAAGATGAGTAATGCTATTTCTTTCTTGCTGAGTTATACCTTGGTTACTATACGAATTAGATCTACTTTGTTTAGATTGCATCCCTTCTTGTAAGTTTTCTTTTTGGAAAGGCGGTTTAGCTGCAACAACAGCCATATGGCACCCACCTTCCTGGAACGCATTTAAGATTTCGTATAGGGATATTTCCGAAGTGATACAAGGAATATGGCGCAAAGGAAGGTCCCTAACAAGTGTTTTTTTTTCTGGATTTATTAATACAAGCGATTTCACAAGCAAAACTCCAGTTATATTATTTCTATTATTGTTTGCATAGACTGGTACGCGAGAATAGCCACGCTCAACTATTTCCTCTAGCTTTGCGCTATCGAGCTCCTCATCATAACTAATCATATACACGTTTTTTAAATCTGTCATTACATCTGTAACAAGCTTTTCTGACAAGTCTAGCGCGCCTTGGATGATTGTGACTTCGTCGTGAGATAATAAGCCGCCATTAACGGTTTCACTTAATGAAACAAGTTCTTTAAGCTGAGATTTTTGGTAAACAATTCTTTTATCTGAGCCAAGTGCGTGATCAAGAACTAACGAAATTGGATACGATATTGGATACATAAAAAACTGAAGTACTTTTAATGGCCTAGATTAATAAGGATTTTTTTATAAAATGGAATTATTTAGTAAATGACTAGAAATTGAATTGGTATAATAGTTTAATGTATGTTATAAACGTAAATGATGCTATAAACATATATTTGGGTATAAATACTTAAATATATAACTTAAATATATAGCAACCGTAAAATAAATTTAAACACAAAGCATTTATAGTAAAGTGAATGTAATTACCAAGAAAAGAAGGCACCAATTTCCAACCCATATCTCGCACATATCGATTGCGGAATAATTTCACCAAATATAACAATAAGTACTGTAGAGACCACAATTGCTTTTAATCCATTACCAAAAACTGAATCAAAAACTATTGGGAGTGACGCATTTACAACGGTATTCCCCAGCAATAAAGTGACTAAGAGCAAATGGCCATTTTTTCGAAGCGGTATGATTTTCTTGGCATATTTTTTTTGCTTTTCAGTTCCACTAATCGCTAGAATTTCTAGGTTAGTTACATCGAGGGATATTATGCCGATTGTTAATCCTATATTTTTTTTGATAGAAAAAATTTCTTTTTTTCATTATATATTACTCAGCGAAGGAGGAAAACATAATTTTGAAAGTATAAAATATTGCTTACCTGCAAGGATCCCTCCAATAATTACCAGCACACAACATATAATCAGCTTTATATAATCCATGCAGTTAAAGCCTCGAAGATTCTTATAGTATAATAAACCGGAAAATTGGTGAAAACAGTACTTTTAAATGCGAATGTCTTTATCAAGATTAAATAATTTAGCGAAGGGATATTATGATTTTTTTAATAATTTTAATGAAAACCCTAGATAGATAAATGTAATGAATAGATATATATGTGAAAATTGTAGAGATTAATTAATTTAACTATCTGTTTCATTACTCCGATTTTTTTTATTTCGAAATCCCATAAAAACGATCTAAAAACTTCTCCGCTTTTAAAAGTCCAGAAAACCTCTATAAAAATGGCTACGTATTTACAGTATTTTCTTGGTTCGCCAATGAAATTCTTACTTTAATCATTTTCATTTTTCTAGGCGACATCAGCTGACCAATTGCGAACAATAAAGAATATTGCCTTTGCTTGATTATTTATTTTTATGATACTTTAAAGTCTATTGGCTTTCTTTGAAACTTGTGAATATTCATATAGTTTATTTTACTTTTTTAGCTAGCTGGACCGAATTGAAAAGTAATCTTTTACTTTTTATTAATTTAGGCTATAAAGCCCATCCTTGGCTAATAGTTCACAATCCCCAACCCTCGTAAACAACAATAACGTTAGAAGTTTAATATGTATATATAAAAGGCACTCTTTCATAATTAAAAATCCTCTGGATATCTTTTTAACTATCTGGGAGGCTCAGTGTTTCAGTATTGACAGGCTCCCAGTATCTAAATTTATTATTTCGTAACTATTTAATATATATGCAAGACTCTTTATGATAAAGTCATTTTATTGTGTAAAGTGTTACAGTGTACGAAATTTTATATTTAATTTTTCTCCAATAGAGAATAATAGTATGTTTTATAGCAAATGAAAATTCCACATTTAAATGAATAAATAGAAAAAACGAAACACCTTTTCAATTTAACCAATAATGTTTACTATTAACGAATAGCCAGGCCAATAATATTAACCTGCAACAAAGTGCTCTCTTACTTCAGAATCTCCCGTATTATAAAAAAGTGGTTAAATAACATTTATCTTGACCTATTTAGCTAATATTAATAATAGCGCATGTTATGTATATCATTTACTACTTTTATGTACAAGTGTTGCTTTTATAGTTACATTAGCTATTATAATTTATTCTAGATTTAATTTATTTTATTAATATCTTAATTCTATTGGTTTCTTCATATCAAGTAGTACATTTGGTCATAATAAGTAAATTATCTTAATAAAAATATTCATTTCATCGACATTTCAGACACCTGAAACGCTTAACCCATTCAATGTTTTCAATGACATTTAATATTTTTTAGATAGTATATCAAACATGAAATTTGCTAAATTCGAATTATTTCTGTTTAACCCTTTCCTGCACGGTAGACTGTTTTTGGACCACCAAATATTGCCAACTGCGTTCAATGAAAATCGATTAACTCAGAGACCTTAAGAATTATTGGTATATTGCAAAATAGCAGCAAATAATAAACTTGTTTTATAATTCATGGACGAATAATTAAATTAAACTTTTTTAAGAATTTTGGACGGTAAAGAGTTAAAAACACGCAATTATAAATTTTAAATTATCAAAAAGGGCTATCTTCAGCGAAAATTATGATTAAAAAAAACGAAATACCAACCTAATGGTTGGCTAATAGAATATAATAAGCATATAAAATGTGTTGATATCGACATTCTATTTTTCCCGAGATTTTTTCACTATAGGAAATGGGAATCAAATAGTTTGACTAGTCGAGAATTGTGGTGATTCTTAGTATGTATTTTCTATTTTTTAATAATTTAGTAATAACTTTATGTTGAAAATTAACACAAAATCATATTCAATAAACTACTTTTCTAACTTAGTAATTAAAGCACTTCTGAAAGGGTTAAAGATACTTATTCTCTTTGTGGTCGATTGGATTTTTTTTGAACCGCCAAAGCTACATAATCTAATTGGGAGATTCTAAATTAAATATGTGGCTTTTTCAATATATTTTTATTGGCTTGGATTTTTTAATTGTAAATATCATTGGCAAAATTGAAAAGGCATTTCGATTTTTCTTATTATTTCAATTCAATTTGGTGTTATTATTTGCCAAATGAAAGATACGATTTAGATCATTGGCCGTTGATTTTTTGTATGTTTTTATACGCTGCAACACTTTACACTATAAAATTACTCCTTCAAAAAGAGAACCTAATAAATAACAAAGCTTCATTGGTTATTAAAATCAATTGTAAAACTTTCATGGGTGGTAAACTGTTTTTGATATGCCAAATATAGCCAGCTGTGTTCAATTATAAATTACAAATTTTAAGTTCAGAGGCTTTAAGAAATATTGGTATACTGTAAATATACAGCAAGTAATTAGCTTGCTTTTAAATAATAAATCAATAATTAAATTACTTTATAAAGACTGTATGTCGGGAAAGGGATAAAATAGAAAAAATTTCTCAAAAAGTTTAACCAATTAATACTCTTGAAAAAGTATAAGAGTGCTAGAAACGGCGGATGTTCAGTTATATGTGGTTTAACCCTTTCCCGGGTAGTAATAAAAAATAATGAGCTTTTTCTCGCATAAACGTTCCTGTTCAATAGGCTAAAAATGATCTACCAAAATTAGTTATCTTTTTTACCTCATACATTCTATTCGCCAGATATTATTATTATATTTTTTGCAATATAATGTCATCTAAATTTCCAGGTGTATTGATTAAATCTTTTACAAGTTACATATAATATTATCCATTACCTGGCTGTATAGATAAAGCAAGTGGTATTTTATACTATTTACTTTATACCCATTAAGTAAACCTATAAGCCTAATTTATCAGTTGGGAAAATAGGAATAAGTTTATTCCATGAATAGTACAGTTGTTTTATAATTAAAATAAACTCTTCTTGGACATTGAAGGAAAGATAATAACTTAAAATTTTTAAATTTTTAAATTTTGAGAGTCGAATCTCAAGAAATAAAGGAATTATAAAGTCTTTTTATATCATATTAATTTTACAAGTTAACTCGAAAAATATTGAACCTTAGAGGACAAGAGGATTAATTACGAATAAATAGACAACAGTATTAATCACAGGATATAAGCTATTTACGCAATTAATAAAATAATTTTATAAAAAAAATTATTACCAATAAACTGTTACAAACAGTGTTCTAAACCACTCGATTAAAAATGCTAGATAAATGAATAAAAAAAAGCTGAAATATGCTACGACTATTCAATTCAGCACGCCACAAATTTTATTCATGAAAAAAATATCCGACTAGAAATTTTTCTGGGTGAAACTGGAAATAATAAAAATTTTATAATTATATAATCTGGACATAGAATTATAAAGAAATCGAGTTATATGCCTCGGGTCTAATTTGAAAGAGCTTAAGCTAAAAAAATTATTATTACTTTTCTTATTATTTTAGCTCATAGTTTCAGTATATATTATATCATTCAGATAAATACAATATATATTCCTTAATTAGCTGAATATCTTAATGAGTACACTACGTTATATATTATTTATCGAGATTAGAATGGTATATTTACTGTAAGCAAAAAAGTGAAACTCTTTTTGAAGATATACAATCTGCTTTAGAATTATGCATTATAATCATAAACATAATTAAAACATGATTATTATGGAGTAATGAATATTTTTTCTATCTATATTTAATACCTTTATTTAGTACCTTTATTTAATAATAAATGCGCTTGCATTTAACCATTTTAATTAAAACAGCTGAAATAAAATAAAAATTGCTTAATGAATAAAATTGCAATAAAAGTGAGAGCACTTTGTAATATGATTAATAAATTCAAACCACACCCATCTAAAACGAATAGTGAAAAATAAATTAAATTATAAATACAAAATTTAATATTCTGTTAAGGAGGTATTGTAACTAACAGTTGATTTTTATTATTACCAGAATGATATAAGTGTATAAATTAGGCTCTCTATGATATAAAAAAAATTTTATAGATCTATTGGAAAATAATATTAATTATAAAAAAAATTAAATAATGGAGGAAAAAATTAATAACAATAATACCTTATACTTTTTATTGGATTTTCAAAAATAAAATGATTACTTCAAGTTAGATATTTGATATTAATAAATCTAAATAAAATTTTAGAAAATTTTTCACTAAATTTACTTGATTAAAAACTATCTTGATATACGATATTTACTTGTAAAAATATGCGATATATTTACGTAAAAAACAGTTGAATAAAATTTTAATTAATTTGAAGAAGAAAAAAAACTATGAAATATGTGTTGTATATTTTACAACAAACTTCAGCATATTAAATCAAATAATTATAAGTTTATATATATGTACTTTATATGTTAGAAAATTTTAGAAATTATGCTTTAAATTCATTTATTAACAAAAGTTTAATATATAATTTACCTAGTCAAATAAAAAATAATATAACAAGTAATTCATACTTTATATTAACTAAGAAACCTTATAAGATATAAGAAACTATTATTTTCTATTATTTTAAAATCTATCTTTTTTATCAATATTTTATAACTCAATAAAGTCTTGGTTTATATTATTTAAGAGATTTTAAACTGAATTGGATTTTGGGACGTTTCTTTAACGAAGTTAGACTTATTTTCTCCGTTTTGATTGGCAAAAAAACTGTTAGCATAATTTTAAAATTTCGTTATTTTTTATTAGACTAAGGCTTTTTGTTGTATTATTTTTTTGGCATATATTTAAGTTTTAAACTTTTATATAAAATAGGCTATTCGTTTATTATATTAATACTTATCGCAATCTTATTCTTTAATACTTTCTTTAATTTATAAAATTCATGTCCATGCAGTATTTTAATTCAACTACTACATTTATTTAATATTAAGATTTTAGCTAAATAGAAACAGAATAAAATTAAATATATAATTTTAATTTTATATCAAGTGATAAAATGCTTAAGATTATAATGAAATAGTAGATTTTTGGCTATTTTATTTAATAATTTAAGGGTATTAAAAATGCTCTTTATTAAAATTAATAAAACTAAAATTTCGGTTATGAGTTTTAAGTTCAATACTTTTTACTCGAACAAAATAAAGTTATAATTCAAGATAATAGAAAAATATTAGTTTCTCAAAATTTAGGAATTAAAATTTCTAATCAAAAATGTGCACCCGTTCTAATATTACTTTCTCAATTCAGCTTATATAATGATTTTTCACTGCTATAATTTTCATTATTACACTTTATATAGTTCACATTTCGTGGGTAACTTTTCTTTTTCTCGTGGATCATTCTTTGTAAAAATTATATTTATTTTTATGCTAATAGCAAATTAATAATATTATTGAATCAATCATATTTCTTTTTAATCGTATGTACTTTTTTTCCTGAGATTTTTTCATTCCTAAGAAATTAAATAATTTTTTTTCTTTAAATAAAGGAATTTGGTGTTAATAATAAAGTTGATTTAAATAAAGAAATTTGCTTTTAATAAATAAATTTGATACTAATAAAGTGCGGTTTTAAATATATTAGTTATTACAAAAACTTGTAGATACGGGTTATTTTAACACTACTACACCCGACTCACATATTTTTTGTTTTATCTAATTAAAGTAAATACAGAATCAAAACTAATATATTAATGTTTAAAATATATTTTATTATTTTTTAAAAATTAATTAAACTACAATACTTAAATCTTGTGAAATTATTTTTTCTTGAGATTATTTTAATAATTGCAGGAGAATAAAACTAATTATAGACGTTAATAGCAATGATAATGGATAATTCTATAAGGTTTATATTATTTAAACAATGCTTAAAAAACATAAACTAAAAATAATTTCTTTTTTTAACTCAAGTTGATGAATTTTTAATCTTTACATAATTTAATTAATTTTAGTGGGGAATGTATCTCGATAGATTATTTATAGTAAATAACCAATTAAAACTATTATTACTATCTAAAGCTAAATATTATACAAAAAAACTTTTTATAGCAATAAAAAATCGTTAAAATGTTCGCTGGGTTAACTAATTAATCCTTGTGAAGTGAAAATGCGGTTAAACTTAAATTGTGTATTAATATATTTAGATATCATTTTCTTTATATTAAAATTTATATTTTTTATATAATGTTAAACTTTGTATCTCTTAGTAAATTATAATTATTCGAGGTCAAAGCTCTAAGAGTCTTGGAATACCTTCTCGCTAGTTTATAGGGCTAAAAATTATCTTTATTATAACATAAAACATATTTTCTAATAGTTATTTTATTTATTTTCTTTGAAATCAAAGAAATACTAACAAAATTTCAACCCCATTTATAATTATCTTGAACAAAGGGAAGTAATGTATTTTAATTTTAATTATAGAGATTATTTTCGCCTCCTTTTTTATCAATTTTAGGTCTGGTTAGGGTTGGCCAAGACTCTGATAAAAATTTTTCTGAATTTTTAAATATTTTCCCCATTATTGCATGATAATTCAATATGGCTTATTTAATAAAACCAGGTGTAATAATTATTTTATTAGAGAACGAGAGGGCTTTATTTTGTCTCTTTCAGAATTTTTTTAGTTGGGAAAGTTATATAAACATAATAAATTATAAATAATTTTCAGTTTTTATTCGATTTTTATTCATTACATATCCAATTTATATATTTACATTTAAATTTAAATTTGATTTAATCCCTCAAAGTCCCAAGAAAGCAATAATGGTTATTGTTTTTTCATAATTTTGAAAAACTCAAATTATATTTATTTTCCAGATATTTTATTAAAAGGGCATTCCAAAAAAAAAAAAAAAGCATTACCGAAATCAAGCTGAAGAAAAAAAATATCGTTTTAATTTAAAAAATATTAAAAATTATATAATAAGCTTTTATAAATACTATTTTGTGATATTGGTTGGACAAATTTAATTAAATTATTGTAAAAGGTTAAAAAAATTAATACAAAATCTGATTATATAATTATTGGCTGCTAAAAAAGATAAAATTTTATTTAAATATGCTTTAAAAACAAAGAATTTAATAATAACCAAGACTGAAAATTTTTCAAATATTCATTTATCTTACGATTGGTGTTAGGCACTAAGGGAGGAATAAAGACAGGGCTAAGACTAAGACTAAGACTAAGACTAAGACTAAGACTAAGACTAAGACTAAGACTAAGACTAAGACTAAGACTAAGACTAAGACTAAGACTAAGACTAAGACTAAGACTAAGACTAAGACTAAGACTAAGATAGTGTTATTTATTTAATATTATAGGGATAATATATATTTAGTGAGATAAATATATAAAATAAATAATACACTTAGATTATTCTAAAAATTGGAAAAAGGTTGCCCATTTATATCTTTGCAAAAAAATCTAAATGATATTTTCAAATAAAGATAATTATAAAACTATTAATAATTTTCAAATAATAGCTTGTGGAATAATATGAAATGTTCTATATGGTTCTATAATCATCTTGAAATAATCTATGTATAACATTCCATAACATTCGATTGTATTGCATGATTTTCTTTGATGTTACGAAAGGTCCCATGGTGTTATTCGATGTTATATGATGTTCCATTGTGTTTCATAATGTTATAGAGTACTTCTGTGCATAAAAATTGGAGTTAAATTGCGATTAAATAATTTTTAGAAGCCTAATAACAGACGGGAAAATATTTTCATTTTCAAATGGGAGAGCAAGTTCACGATAGAAAGAAAAAAAATGTTTCTCACATTGCAATCATTTATATTCGAAAACCTTCAAATTTATAAACATTTATTTTTTATCCGCATTTTTTAGATATCTTCAAGAACATTTATTTACATATTATCCATAAATGAATGAACAAATGGGTGAATAAATAAATAAATGTCATTAATTAAACGTAGAGATAAAATTTAGTTAAGAACTAAAGCTATTTCGATTTTTCTGGATAATTTCGTAAAAAAATTCATGTTTTTATACCGATTGAAAATGTTTTATTTCAAAGTATTATTGATTAGAAATTTTATTATTATTATTCCTACTAGCATTTTGACGAATTTACAATAATTACTTTGATTTTGCATTTTTAGGCCAAAACTTTTCAATTACATTCTTATATACCATTTTAAATGTGAAAATCACGCACAATATAATACAAGTTAAATGTAGAACCAGATAAATAATTATATTTTAAAACTGATTCTATACTTTTTTTCTTCTAGATTTTTTTAAAATTATATTTGTAAATCTAGCGAATAATTATTTCAAAATAAAATTGATAGTATAATAAAAAAATAGTGAACATCTTGGTCAAATTAAAATTAAAATTCTAACTATAACAAAATCAACATCACAAATCTTGACATAAAACAGAAAAAGTACATAAACCGGAATTAAACGACAATAAATCATCACCAAAGATTGGAAAAAGTTATTGATGAAATGTGAAAAAGGATAAACAGAATAAATTAACATTTAGTTTAATAAATTTAGTTTTTTTGGTCAACATACTATTAATAAAAACATCAATTTTCTTAATCAAATAAACTCTTTATTACAAAATTTAAGATCTTTATTTTATTAACAAATTTAAGCCTAAAATAAATCTAATATCAGAAAGAGTTCTTTGAGAATACTCTCAAAAGAAACGAAGAATTTGATCGCAGTAGACGAATATTCTACATATATAGCCATAAGAAATAACAAAGCGAGATAATTAGATTTTAAAAAAAAAATTATACCTATAGGCTTTAAAGATATATAACCTAACTCTAACTCTCATAAATATTTATCTTTTGTAACCAAGTTTTATATTTTATTTTTTCCTCCAAAAGCTCAGTTGTGCTTATCGCTATGATCAATTGCAACCGAAATCCTTTATTGAAATATAATGTTTTGGTATTAATAAAAACTTTTGAATTTTATTTCCAAAAGTGTCCATTTATAGATTCTTTTACAAATACAAATTTTATTTTATTTTCTATAATTTGAATTTAAGTCGCACTATACTCATAGTATTTAATAGAAATCAAAAAATGGGAAAAAAATATAAATTAATATTTAAATTCAATGCATGCAGAAGCAAAGTTGTACAAATAATATGATTTCTTAGCTGTGAAGAAATTTCAATAGTTTCTAATATGTTTTAAAATTTTATACGAGTTGAAATTTCAATCTGAATAGTAAACTAATATATTTTTTAGTATTTTCTGTGTGAAGTTGAAATAGTATTTTATAGCAGGTTACAAAGCTGGAACTTTATTAATAAAATAAACTAGTACAAAATTCAGCACATAAAAATAGTTTAGCTAAAATAAAATTTATTTTGATGGATTTATTTAGTGGATATTTTTAAACATCTTTTAATTTTTAAAAATATAATTGGAATTTGATATAATCTAGATAACTTCTAGGATTGGGGCTTTAATTCATCAAAAAACTACATCAAATAGGTATTTTTATAACAATAAACTTTTTATTTACTGTAAAGGGATTAGAAAGCTTAGGATAGAAAATTTACATATTCGGTTTAGCTCAAACAGCATAGATATTAATCGAGTTTTTTATATTAGAAATCTTTTATTTATATTAAGATCATACGAAAAAAAAAACTTAGCCTTTTCGCTTTCTTATTTACTGTAATAATGAGCAAGTCTAAGGTTAATTAATTCTTGAAATTTGTTATTACAACCTTAACAAGTTAAGATAAAAATTTCGCTGTGTTTATTTTTTTGAAAGAATTACAAGAAGTGATTAAAAGTTTTTACCAGAGATTGGAATTATATTTTTAATCTACAGGTTATGATTGAAAGAAATATTTAGTGCTATCAAATGGTCTTGGTATGGCTGCACTGAATTATTTTGATCTAGTTGTATCATGAACTCGCCTACATTTAGCGTTTAACACGAGTTGAATATATTGCGGTTCTTTTAAATATAATTATTAATACGTATAAATCGAAAGCACCAGTTAGTTTAAGAAATAATATAATGAGATGGTTTTACTTTTATCTGTAATTGATACCAGCTAATTCAAAAAATAAAAGTATAGCCGTTTAGATATCATCCATAATTTGTTACAGCAGATGTAGATAAACCAGGTGAGAATATATAATGATATAATTATTAATTATAATTCTCTGCTAATGTATAAAGATATTCACGAATTAATAAGTTAGATGGGTGATAGTGGAAAAAAAATTTAATAGCAAAATTCTTCATTATATCGATTAACTGATAAACAAAAAAAAAATTATATCCTGGAATTGAAGCCTCAATTAAAATTTTTTGCTTTTTTAAATTAAAAATATCATATGAGTTTGCTGTGAGCTTCTAAGGCAGCGGAGGTGGGTCAGTTGAATATATATGTTGGGGGGTTCCTTGATCTAGTGAAGCCTTCTTGCGCAGAGTAATACGGTCTTTCGAGGCTTCGGACTTTTCTTGTTGCTTAACAGTTGCGTCCGGAGTTGAGCTTGATGTTTCTGATGTCATAGTTATTAGATGGTGGTTTTGGTTGTTATAGTAAATAAAGCTGAGTTAAAATTTATTTATTTATTATTATTTTTTATTATTTGTGTTTTTTTTTAATTTTATTTATTATTATTTTTTTGTATATTTTATTTATTTTATAAGAAAAAAAGAAATTGGTAAAATTATTATGGAAAAAAAAATATTGTATGGGGTATATCAAAGAATTAATGTCTTGTTATACGGTATGTTAAAATTGAGTTTAAACTGTGTTAAGATATTTCAAAGATCGCGACGATGTATAACAAATTGTTAATGAATTTTAATTATTTTTTTTTCGTATCGTATCTAAATTCTGGCCCGAAAGTATTTATACTTCAAGACTCCTCGATCGTGTTTCAATCAAATTTCATTTATTTATTGTTAATAA
>LSSN01002227.1:0-22243 GCA_001970855.1 Smittium culicis | reverse complement strand
TAAATGAACAAGATTAACGTATATTAATATATACGGTGATCATCATCTAATTAATTTATTTTCATCTACATTAGTAAAGTGTAGATATACGTTTGTTGAGTAAGATATTTAATTTATATACTACTGATGCTACTATAAATTAAATCTAATGTATTATTTTTTTAATATCGATTTCAGTAGTGTGCATGTTTTTTCAGTTAGTTAAAAAATAATGAGATCAAAATGTTTTTTAGTTATTATTTGAGATAACAACACTTGTAATTAATTCCAAAAAGCGTACAGTTTTCTTTATTGTAATTTGAATATAAAAAACAGTTTTATTTAAACCCTTATAAAAATTTAATCAGTCTTATATTAAAATATAACTTGTGTGTTATTAAATCTACTTTTGGGTGTATTTTCAAACATGTTTTTTCAATAATTTAATTTTGTTCTTTAAAGAGTTATGGGTTTGTAGTCATATAAAAAGCCTGATGATTTTCGTTGCAAATATAAATTAATTAATATATGTCGAGGTTTTAGAGTTTTGTACTAATTTTTTTCAACGAGATTAAGTTGAGACTTTACGCGTTTTTTCAATGCACTTTATTAATTCCACTTATTAAATTTTATAGTTAGTTTTATTTTGGTAGATCGTATAAATTCTATTCTAAATTAGATATTTGAAAAGCACTTGCATTAATTTAAAATAAGAATATATCAGTTTACAACCTATAAAAACCGTTAATTGCTTATAAAAATAATTACGATTCTAATGAAGAGTATCTTTATGTAGATTATCTAAATCTATGTAATAAGGTAAAGACCTGTCTAAATATAATTTAGCTTGAATCGTACGACTATTACACTGATATTTTTCAAGATAGATTTGATTTAATAAGTGCAGAATTCTAAGTCAATATAGGAGTTTGGGTTTTCTAATAATAAATAAAAGTTTTTATTTTATTCATAAATAATACCTTAAATCCATATTTTATTCACAGAGAAATATTAGCCTTGGTTGATGTTTTTGGAAACTAAATCGAAATAAAAATTGAGTTGATTCGAATTGCAATAAGTAATCAAAACGCAAAGTAATTCGTTGATAATCATTGAAATAATTATGTCAATATTATTGGCCTATGACTGGCAGATCTAACACAAAAAAATATATGCTCCCAAATTGTGTATTTTTATTTTTTACAATTAACATTAACATCTTTGAATGTAAAAATGATTGATTCTTTGTAATTTAATTATACTATTATTATTCATTTATATTATTCTCTATTATAGATTTTTTAGTATCCAACTTATTTCCCAGAAATGTTTGTACGAAGAATAAAGAAAGCAATTAATCCCGAGGATCTGAAGCTCAAAACTTTAGCAGATTTCGGCTATGAATTTGAACTTGATGGTATAAGACACCCTGAAAGAGGTAACCCCACAATCCATCATCGACAGTTTTGAATATATTTCCTTTATTTAATAATAAATATTATGGCAGCAAATTCATCTATTATACCCATACTTGTGCTTGTTTAGGCCATTTCAGTAATAAACAGCATTACAGAAAGTTGGAAAGAGCTAAAGTAATACCAGAGGAAGTTTATGGTTTGTATTTATTATTTAAAATTTTTTTTTATTTATGTTCTATACCCTTAATATTTTTTATATTGAATATTAGGCGCTGTTGACAGAGAAGTAATAAAAATGCTCGAAAAAGACTTCAGTTTAAAATCAATTCGGATTCCAATTAATTCAACTGAAAATGATCCTTCTTGCTTAATTTATCATACGTAACATAACTTTTATACTTTAATTCTAGACATCAATCCATTAATTTTCTTTATGACTTTCTTTATCTTATAATTGATTTGATTTCTCTTTCTCCCCTCTTGAAATAATAGGCCTGGAGCCAACACTAAAGAAAATTTGGTCGTTATAGCTACTAGCTATAGTTCTGGGTAATTATTTCTCAATTATTATTATTATTATTACGTGTTTATGGAAAGAAATAGATGTTTACCTTTTCAATTTACCTACAATTTATATACCTTATTGCCAGATAACTAACTTTATAATCCACCTATTTTATTATATCAATCAAAAAAATTTCCCCTTTAATAATTGCAGCCCAGGTTTATGGAATTCAGCCTCTGTTGCTATTCATGGATTCTTGGTAATTTTTTCAGAATAATATATTTATTTTCAGCATTTACCTGATCTATATACGTATTTTTCACAGCTCTTTATAATTTTACTTTAACTAGAATGGTTCAATAGCGTTTCTCATAAATGGTCTAACCGAGTTAGGATATGGAGTTTTAATATTAAACCCAAACGAAAATTTCTGGTCACCATCTGGAAGAGCAGTGGTAAATATTATTTAATTTTATTATAATTTTGAATATAGGATAATAATTATCGCCAAGATACGTCTTTATTACTATATCTAACTAATTTATACGCAAATTTTTATATTATTAGACCACAAATGACTATTCTCAAGAAAATATTGAAATACCTAGTAATTTAAAAAAATCACCTTTTTTTTTGTTTGATTAATGATTTTCAAAATATATTTTCCATTTAGGTTCGGATTGCCTTGACTCTCACTTAAAATATACTTGGAATAATGTATTAAAGTAAGAAACCATCATATCAACATACCCTTTATCATTCATTTTCCTAATAGTTATCATCCTTTAGAATGTTATTTACACAAACTAATAAATTGGTTCATCAATTAGAAAATTCAAGGCAGATAAAATATGCTTTGTTTTAAGCGATTCAATAAGTCATGGGATTGTCGAATTGATCGAATCTGAATGTAACATTGAATACTCTTATATAAAATTTTTTATTTTTATTTTTACTATTTACATAATTTATCCTTTATAATTTTCTATCTTATCTCATCTTTAATCAATATTTCCTTATTTATTTTTAACAGACGAATCCTTTTCAAAGCGTGTATGTAGAGTTATATGTTTGTGTTCATCTCATAGCATTTATAGGTTATCTCAGAAAACAATCGATTTTATAAAAATGGTAAGACTTAATTTTAAGAGTTTTTATAAAGTTTATTAACCTTTTTTTTCATTTATTGTTTTTTATATTTGACACCATTAATATCTTTTATACTTTTAGAATTTTATTAACCATTCTACTATCCAGTATAATGATGGTATTTATTTTGATCCAGATATGGGATGCTATTCTATCTCGTATATAAATGGTACTTGCACAATGCTTTTTTTATTTTTTATTTCTTTAGATTCTTTATTTGGTTTATAACACAATATTAATTTCGGATACCTTTACTTTTGCCATAAAATACAACTTGCTTTGCAAATTAACATTCCTTTTTTTTTTTTTACAATTTAGATGATTCTTATGAAGTGGATGAATCTACTGGAAAGAAGAATTACCAGCGCCACTTGGGAGTAGCACTGACACCAACAATTATACTAGAGATTAACGAAGCCTTTGAAGAGGAGAAAAAGGCCAGCGAATTAACATCTGATGATCCAAAAGACCATCTACAAGAGGCCATCAGCAAATTAAGCATTAAAGACTAAAATATAATACTTTGTATAATGATATACTTTACAATGAAAATAATGAATGTGTATTCTGCTTATGTTCAATACATTTATGATTAAAAAAATTATACATTTAACCTTAGTTTTTTTTTTATGTTTGGCTAAATTTAGATTTATAGAAATATTTTACGCATATTTGATATTTTTGGATTTATTTGGTATAAAATTTAATCAATGGGGAAAAAAAGTGTAATAAAAATAGGAGGGTAAGGAAGTATATTTAAATATAGCGAATATACTCAAAAAAAAAAAAAAAAGAAGGGAAATAACGGAGTAAATAAAGTGAAGGCAGAAAGGTTAAAGTTTTAGCATTGCGGTATCAAACCCATCACCTGCCCATTGACTGACATCGACAGTTTTTTGTATTTTAAGAGATTTTTGCCAGTTTCCGCTACATCCTAATTCAACTCCAGAGCAATAATTGTACACGAGAGACTCATCAACACCAGCACTTGAGGGGTACTCGCTCATAACTTTTGATAAAAGCATGAGCATTGCAGGGACATTCCCTAAATATAAGTCGCAAATAGCCAAATTATTTACCATTGAATAATTCAGGTCAATGTTCAGGCCATTTGTTAGGCTGTTTAAGTTTTGAGGATTCATTGTTGTTTGAATCATTGATGATGAGGACGGAGATAAAGTCGAGTCTAAGCTTATCGAGCTGTTTACAAAACTAAAATGTTTTTTGGCTAGCTGGTAATTTCCAAGTGATAAGTAATAATAACCCCTTTAATTGGAAATTAAAAATTAAATTAATTAATATTTCAAGCTAAATTATAGGAGAGTTGAGTCAAGATTAAAAGAGGGAAAATTATAAAAAGTTTTTTTTTTACCAATTTGAGTTACTTATTCCACTATTAGGCACTAAATTTTCAATTTTTTTAAAATATGAATACGCTAGCTTTGGATTGCCAGACTAAAAGTGAAAAAAGATCACATTTATAAAAAATCCGATTTAAATGCTATATTGATATAAAGTGGAGTTTGTATAAATAAGTAAAAACCTGTAAGCAGACTCGGCCTAAAAGCGATATTAGAGCCACGTCATTTTTGAAAATTGAGCATTGTGAAGATAATATTTTTATTGCAGAAGGAAATTCCTATTGACATCAATTGAGTGTATTCAAGGCTTAGTTCATAGCAATTAGTAATAATTTAAAGAGCGATTCAAAAAATGAATAGTAAGAAGGAAAAAAAAAGGAGTAGCAAAAGAAGAGAATATATTCAATTTCAGACCTTAATAAGTACCAGAAAACCAGACAAGTCAACATTTAGCTGTTTCACTCTTACTTTTTTTATCAAATCTTGTGATAGAAACAAAAAGCGTTAGTATGAAAGAATCATTAAAATTGAACGCATTAAAATAGAAAATTTAAAAAAGTAAACAGGAAAATACCTATTTTTGGCTTATCAGTAATAGTTGGAGGTATCCAATAGTCCTCCTAAATAAAAGATTTTTTGAGTTGAGAAATACTAAAGGGATTTAAATCAGGGTCTAAAAAAAGAATTAATCTAACTTTATCTAATATGAACAGGAGCTTGGAGATTCTATTAATTGACAATTCTATATTTCCCATTAACTTTGGTAGATGAGCTCTTAAAATACAAAGTTCGAAAGGCCAATTTTGAAGCCAATTTCTATATATATATAAAAGGAGATAAGTAAATTAAATATAACACTGATGATTTTCGAAAGAAAAGAAAATAACATACTCTTTTTTAGAGTCTTGCGGAGATAATTTGCTTTTAAAAATATTCTCGATATTAGTTAGTTCGCTGGATGCAATATCTTGTTGTTTTAGTTGAACTAAAGATGTTAAACGAATAAACCAATACTAACAAATGAAAATAGAATATGGTTTTTATTGAAAATTTTGTAGTTATAGATAAGAATGAGCTAAAGTATTGTATGAGTAGAAAATACCTGTAATAACAGAAACGTTTCGGAAGCAGGTAAATTTAGAATGGATTTTTGAGAAGCTAGTGCAATCAGCCTCCAGGAATTAGTATGCTATTAGAAAATATACAAATAATATTTTATAAGCTCCTTAAAGGTAATTATAGATTTCGATCAAGCTTGAAAGTTAAATTTACAGTGATGGGGTAAAAAGGGAGATGAAATATCATAAATTAGAAAAAATTTTAAAGCTTAAGAGTAAAATAACACCACCATATCTCCAATAATTCTTAATAGACCACCAATATATATATTTTTTGTAAGGTAAAAGGGGTTTGACTAAAATGCTATTTTTCTATGCCGTGTGATATATAAAAGACTAAAACAAAGTTAAATAAAATAAGCTTACAATATATTGCTCGAAATCTGCAAAAGGCATAACTTTATTCTCGATTTCATCAAAATTAACTTCTCTACGCGGTCTGTTCCCAGGATCGACATTTGCAGCCAGAACCCTTGATAATGGATCCTCCTATTAAATTAAAAAAATTGACTAAGAGGAAAGTAAGTATAATTGATTGATTTGAAGAGTACCATTATAATAGGTCTGAATAAGCTTGGGCTGTTCAGTTTAGAATTCATATTTCGCAATTAAAGGTATATTTTGAAGCGCAAAAATATGAGAGCTATTTATGGTTATAAAGAGACTACTTTGCCCAAAAAAGTTCAAAAATGCGCTCAAAGATAAATAAAGTTATTTCTGATGTTATTACTGGCAGCCGATTCTTATTCAGGAACTAATTTCAGGAAATTCGTTTCATTCGATTAAACTGTTTCGCTAATTTTTCCTTTTAATTTTAGTTTTACAGCAAAAGAATTTCCTTATTTTTTCCTTTTGGCTTTTATTGCTAAAAGCTTTGTGTAATTTTTGTAGAATTGAGTATAAAATGACGAATTTCGAGCATTCCATTCGTTAGCTTACGATATTAAAAACATAGTTCCGTCCAATAAATATATAGATTAAATTGTTAAGCTCTTTAAAAATGTAACAAACTTGGGATATCAAATATTTTTGCTAAATCGCTGATTTTTTAATTCAACGTTTTCTATTCTACTAGCATATTAATACAAACAATCGTCTAAATGACCCATGTATCTTGGGGCGAGCGAAATACGCCCAGAATTTTTAGCGAAACTCTACCAAATCTGAATAAATTACTATTATATGTGGAATTGCCAAGTATCGTTTCATCTAAGAAAGCGTCTTACACGATTAGAAAAAAAATCGACAAAATCTGTTTTGGAATAAAGCTCGATGGCGAAGAATTTATAAGCTGGTCTGAATTTATCCTCCTTCCTAAGCAAGTCGATATCTCCAGTACCCTCATGACTCAAATGCAGGAGGATCCAAACTATTTACGATTAAGTATCAATGTCCTAGAAATAAATAATTCATCCAGTCTGAACTCTATTTCTGACTTCCAACACATTAGTAAGTTCCGAAAACTAATAAAATCTATATCTAATATATTATTTTACGCCCACTAATAATAACTGCAGTGTTAGTATATAACAACTAATTCAAACTATATAACTTATACAAAATTATAGAAGCTAAAAACAAAGATATTATGTCATTGCTTATGGATGAAGGTTTTTTTAAAAGTAAGCTTGATCCCTATTCTTTGTCACAACTAAACCTAATACAGTGTAAAAAATGTAAATTTGATTTGACAAAACTCTTTGATAATTGGAAAGTTAATGAGATGCCAGCAGAATACTGGCAGGAAATGGTTGAATTTTGGATTTGTCACCCAGAAGGAGATAAACTGTCCGTTAACGTTTCACAAATGGACCTTTTCAAAAATTTTAAAACCTTGGAAAAGACCAGCACAAATCCCACTAAAGAGGAAAGCCAAGGAAACTTGAATTCAAACGCAAATACCAACTCTAATAGTTCTTTTGAAACTATGAGCGCTTCCAAAACTGCAGTTTTAAAAATTGCTAGTAATTACATAGTTATAGACTACAGTAGCTTCATATCTGAAAGTGTAACATCGAGGCCTAACTCTGACTTGATTTTCTGTAGCAATTGTGATAGCTCAATAGGCGAGTCAAAATCAAATATAAGCAGCGATACTTTTAGATCTGAATTAGAGTTTGGAGAAACGGTGAAAATCGCTAAATTATGGACTCAAAAACTTGTTTTTAATCTCAAATCCAGTCTAACAGACTCTTCCTTACACAATAACGCCAATATTTCTGAAAACTTGGGCTTGGTCTTAATCAGAGAAATTTTGACTAGAATATCTGCACATGCTGCTTACCACTACATTATCCAAGAAATTGAAACCAAAAGGCCAGTTCTACTAATTTGGGTAGTCGGGTGGGGAATAAATGCATATAACAATTACTCCGATCCTAGCATACTTTATGGGTCTGAAAATGGCCTAAAAGTATTAACGCATAGACTAAACACCGAAGATTCAAAAAGTCAAGAGTAACGTGATTTTATACTTGTATTCTCTATTGAAAATGAAATTATATCGTCTTTATCCCCATCTTAAATTAGTATTTACATCTTCTTAACCTTTATATTTATTTATTTAGGGTTTTAAAAAATTGGAAAACAAAGTTTGATGCTGAGTATATTTTCTTTGACAATCAAGATTGTTCTAATTTACTTCAGCATATACAAGATAACAATAAGTCACTACCCCCTCCGCTTTTAAAAATGAACGATATGGAAGCAAGCTATATTTTCCCTGAACTGTAATCTGTCATAAAATTTAAAGAAATAAGAGCATTTTATTTTATTAAATTTAACTAACTTTGGATCATAAGAATTTATCAATTTTCGGTTAGATTTTTTTTTTTTTGTTTGTAGGTTAAAATGTGTGATATGTTTAATTAATTGGCCATAATTTCTATTAGGATATTGTATAGGTATATTAAAAAAAATAGAATAACTTTAAGATTATGAAAATATACAGAAATAAAATATTTAAATGGTAGAGTATGGATATCTAAAAGTTAATAATAAATCCTTTTTTTTTTTTACTACTTGAGCAAAATTCAAAAAAAAACCCCCACCCCTTCGTATAGTTTTCGTAATTAAACTATTTTTTAGCGTATGAAATCAGCATTGGGTTTTCTGGAGTTAGCTTGAAGCCTTGCAATATATCCAACGAGATTGCAGCTTGATCGGGTGTGTCATAGTCAACAAAAGCAAGATTTTTCTTTCCAGGGACTCGTCTAATTTCTCTAAAGCCAGGGTATTGCTGGAATAGCGTAGCCAACATTTCAGTAGTTACAGCTTCAGGCAAATTTTCTAAAAACAGGGTGTTGCTTGCTACTAACTGTTCAGAATTATCATTTTGGGTATTTTTTAAATCGTTATTTTCTACATCATCAGCTATTTTTTGCTTCTTTGTTAAACTTTCTGCATCTATCTCACTATTCTCGTAAGTTCGTTTTGTTAATGGAATTGAATCTTCATCAGAATCTGATTCCATATCGACTTCAGAGTAAGCTTCTTCTTCTTGATTCTCACCCAATACTTCGCTTTCACTGACGTTATTGCCCATCCTTTTTTTCTTCATTCTTTCGTATCTGACATTTTCATTAAAATAGCTCCCATCTAACATTCCAACAGCATCGGCTTTAGATTTGGCATAGTTTATTTTTAGAGATTTCGAGTAAAAATCAAAACCATCAAGTTGACGTTTTGCTATTGTTGCACTTGAAATATCTCTAAAGGATACAAACGCTTGGCCTCTGAATGTAGTTCTCTTTGGAAAACTGATGTCTACAATCCTGCCATACGAAATGCATAAGTAATATAGAGAAGATCGAAGTTCGTGGTTTTTTATTTTGCTGTTTAGATTTCCGATGTGGAGTGTCTGGTTTGGGGGGATAGATGCCATATCTTATTTTATAAAAATCGGTACGAATCGCTATATATAGGTTATTATTTTTAAACTCTTCTAATTAAAGTTTCTTTAAGAAAAAAAATTACTAGTATGAAATCGGTAGAAGGAGCATGAAAATAGTAGATAACTGATCGGCTGAGAATATTAGAGTAAGTAATTGTTTTTATAACTGGTATTACACAAATTAATTCAATCAAAAAAAAAAAAGCTTGAATAATTTTAGAAAAGTAAACACCAGAAAGAAAACATTCATCTCTCGCCAATGAAAATGTTCAAATCAAATCAGCGGTGTATCTGATTAAGTTGATATAAATACTCAGTTAATTGTTGTTAGCTATTGGCCAGCCTGTCAAATATGAATTCCTTATCCAATTGGCCAAGCACTTTTGGGTGTAACTGCCAGCTGAAATTCACAAACAAGAATACGACTTAGTAGATTATTTGAAGTATATAATGTGATAAAATATGATTCTTCACATAATAGCTCCAATCTTATACATACATTCCTCGTCCTCAAATAAACACAGAATTCTATATGAAAATTTGTATATTTAACAAGGTAATGCTGAAAATTTAATTTAAATTAAACCTCCAGGTCCTTTTAGGATTTCTTTTTTTTAATATTGGCTGCTTAAAATGAAATCAAATTTTTTGATTTAAGGCTTAAATGAAATTGGCTGAATTAAAGCTATATTGAACAAATCGGCTTGATGTTGCTAAGCTAAGCTTGTAAATAATTATTTTATTTAAAAAAATACTGATTATACTAGTTTTACTGTACGCGGTTACGATTTTAGATTGTTTTTGTTATGTGATCTTTCAAGAGGGGAAAAATAAAGGGGGGGGGGACCTCTCCATTGATATTTACTTTTTAAAATGAATTCCATATAAATTTGATTATAATTGCAGCACTAAATCTGATTCTTTTTCAAAACTGTTAAATATTGTGAAAACAATAAGATTAAACTAACGATTGAACAAAAAAAATCTTCAATAGATAATTCTTTGATTAAGCTTTATCAGTATAATCTCATCAATTAATATCGAATTTCAAAAATTCTAGACTAATAATTTTATACATAACATGATATACGACTAGTCACTATTGTTGTACGAATTTACACTAAGAATTACTTTATTACAAACTTCTAACCTAAAAAAAATACAAAAAAATTCAAATTATATTTCAAGCTTTTGTTTTCTCGTGTTTTCCTTCTAAATACCTTGTTCAAAGATTCGATATGAACTAAATTCTAGACTCATATCTTATCTTAACCCACACATTCATCTCCGCACTACTTGTAATTATAAAAATTAAGCAAAAACACATTTTAATTTTGATATAAATTTAAAATATTGTGTTTCATTGGCTTTTTATTTAACTATAAATAATTAACTATTATTAGCTTCTAGAAAAATTATATTCCTGACACACTTTCTAGACATATGAATTTTTAGATTTCTGCAAAGCCTAGAATTTAGATATCTAGTAATAAACAATATTTTTTCTTTTATTTATTAAACTATATTCTTCTGCTGAATAAGTTTTCCTTGGTTCTGATATCTTTTAAAACGATACATAAATATAAAAAACATTTTTTGTCGAATTCCAAAGCTGAAAAGAACTATAACTTATTTCATTAGCTTTGAGACTTTAGAAAAATGAAAAAAACTAAATTGTTTTCATCTTGTTACAATTTTAAAAAGTTCATATTTTTACGACTAACTTACAACTGCATCTACTAATATAAATGAAAAAGAGCGCTAAAAATAATCTTAGAAACAATAACAAACCAATCCACGATAATTAAATAATAGTAATAATAGCATTAATATATCAAATATAAGTATATTATGACCAGTAATGGTAACCAAAATTTAAATCCGGATGGAAATATCGATTTTAGAAACTTCAAATTCGGCGCTGACTCTGAAGACTATGAATTTGATGACATTAGCGAAAATTTTGAAAACCAGTATACATTCAGCGATCTCTATGATAATATCATAACTATTAATGCAAAAAAATACAAGATAGAGCAAGTTTCTGTGTATTTAAGCTTTGCTGAAGTAAGAAAAACTATTAAAAAGGTACGTATAGTTCCTGGAATTAATAAAGTAATCATTGAGCATTTGCCTCCTGTGATAATAGTTGATAAATTTAGGTGGGTACAGTCGCTTTAAATATCTATTTTTTGAGCTGTATATGTGTTAATTTAATAATACGTTTATATATTTTTTAGAATAAATACTTCCAAAGGAATATCAATACTAGATACTAATATAAAGGTAGTTCCTTTGGATATACTTAAAAGTATAAATGGAACAGGTCCTATAGATTTATCTGACGATACGTATCAAGACGGAATTGAAAATGACCTCAACGAGAAGTTAAGGCAAGCTGAGATCGGGTTAGTCATGCTTGAAAGGAAGCAGCGTATGCTTGATGCTACGTTTATTCCATCTGCTGAAACTGGGGGCGAAAAGTCTTTCTGCGGAAACCCTGCATTTGTTTTGACCGCCATGCAACAAGAGTCTGCTACTGAGCAATTTGAAAGGATTCTAAAATATTATGCTGACATGTCAGCAGATATTGATCAAAAAATAACAAAGCAGAATAAGTTGATAAATAAATTGAATAATCTTGTAAAAGAATTCGATGGAAACCATAACTGCTCATATTTCGTTAGAAATAACTGTACAGTCGTATCATTTCTCATCAACAGCAGAATTATTGACACTATCGATATCGGCTTGGTTTATGGTAATATAACGTAAATTTCTGAATGAGAAAGAAGGTAAATTAAGATTTTTCTGTATTATTTTTAGGTGTGAACAGTGCTAAATGGACGCCGGTGTATGATATTCGTGTGAACAAGGTGGATAAAAAGCTTGCTGTTTTTTACGGTGGTGACATTTGCCAATCTACAGGCGAAAAGTGGGAAGACACTAAAATCGAGCTATTCACTTCAAAAGGACTTGCTTATCAATATAGATTTCCAGTGATAGAAAGAAAAAATATATTCAGCGTTCCTTCTGATAAGAAACATGTATACTTAACAGTTGAAAAATGTAAACTTGGACAAAACTCGCTAAAACAGAAATACTCATCAAATAATCAAAATTCATCGACTGAAGATACACCAATGCGAACAATTGAAACTGAAAACCATGAAGAGTTGGTATTAGAGATTCCAGACTACAACAAAATCAATATAAATAAAGTCAATCATAATAATTTGGATGTCGAAAGCAACGAAGGAATTCAGGATGATGATATAGACGGGGGCTCAAATCAAGTATTTACGCTTGGAGAAAATAATACTATACTTCCGAACAATAAAAATCACAGAGTTGAAGGTAAAAAAATAAAAAAAATAATTTGAAACCCAATATTTTATGTATTAAAACTATTTTGATTTTTAATTTTTTGCATTAGTTGATTTCGTCGAGTTTGATTCCGAGATGGTGTTTACAGCATTTCCTCAGGCTCTAGGAACTATTTTTTTAAGAGTATTAAGTTTAAAAATTCTTGATATAAAATTTTACATTTTCAATTCTTTTTAATTTATTTGATTTTAATGCTTATGATTGTGATAGGCGATAGCTAAGAACACATCTATGCTAACATTTATCTCTGGTACTTTTCAAGTTTATGTTAATGATGAATACGTTGCTACAGGAAGACTTCCAGTAAATAAACACATAGATATTTTATAGCATATAGCTATTATC
This sequence comes from Smittium culicis, assembly GCA_001970855.1. Taxonomy (NCBI): domain Eukaryota; kingdom Fungi; phylum Kickxellomycota; class Harpellomycetes; order Harpellales; family Legeriomycetaceae; genus Smittium; species Smittium culicis. The sequence goes on along the minus strand of LSSN01002227.1, from coordinate 9,089 downwards.
AATGCTTATTAATAGATATTTAGGGCGAAAATATTTAATCGATTTTTGAATTTATAGAGAATAAAACCCGGAGGAATATTTGATATTAACCTCGGCCCTGATAAGAGCATACTAATGGCAGCACCTGAACCTAATATAAATACAAGGACTACATGGCTATTAAAATCTTATAAAATAAAGGATTACTCGTACCCACTTATTTTTAAAAATCTTACAGCATCAGACTCGGTAATAACAATACAATTCACTGCACCCAAATCATCGGATGATTGGGTTGAGGTAACCACAAAGCTCGTTAGTTTAAATGAAGCTAGCTATATCAACAAGATCGTGGGACTAGGGTCTATCGAAATGGATATTGAGAAGTGTCTAGATAACACGCATATAGATGGAATTAATAAATGGATTATAACCCTACTTCCAAAAGAGCAGAAATCGATGACATTGCTTATGACTATTAAGTATCCAAGCGATATGAAAGTTATTGGAATGTAAAGTATTAGTGTTTTTGGTTGAGTATTGAGGAAAATACGATTGTGCTAAATGCTGGCATTGTGATAATAGTATAATGTATCATGCTTTATTTTTTACAAGGTTAATTATTAAAGCTGGGAAATAAAATTTAACTAGTTCTTTAGTTGGATTATTTTATACGTTATTTATTTTTTTTTTTAATTTTTTTTGCAATGATAAAAATATTAAAGCAGCTGACTGTGCTATTTTTGTTTTTGGTTTTAACAATAACGCTGATAAACCCCTTTTAAAGATAATTTCTAGAAATTCTAATTTATTATGCAATTTTATTTGTATACTGGCTACACTCATTGAATGAATTAATATATTTTCTTAAGGATTACATTTAAATTTTAATAACTTTAAAATAAAAACTAAAAACTAAAAATAATAGTGCACTAATATATTCCTGGATTTTATTTTTGAAAAAAATATTTCTATGATTCTGTTTCTTTAAATAGATTTTTAGTCGATTATTTGGTTAATCTTTTCAACAAAACTAAAATCGTTCATGCCGTCAAACTCTTCGCCAGACCTTACATACATCTTCATTCATAAGTATATATATATATATATCCAAATGATTTAACTTACAGCCTGAATTACATATGATATGGATATAAGCACTTGAGACCTGGCAAACTACTTGACCACTGAACTGCCAAAAGCCTTCATTTAGTTACTTTAAACTTTGGAATTTTATGAAAAGGCCACATGGAGGTTATAAATCAGCTGCCAATTGCCACCTGTAATTCTAAGTAGCCAATAGTATCCTAATTAATTTATTGATTTCAAATTATAGTTTAAACTATTCATAATAAACTTTTAGTCGTTTAAAATTTTTAATTTGACATTTAACCTTTCTCTTGAATATTTGCAGATAAATAGAATTTTACTTTTTATAAAAATGATCAATACTAATCAATTACCGCCTATGATCCTTACCGATGCGTATAAGCTTTCGCACCATCGCTTATATCCCGAAGCTAAAAGTATGACTGCGTACGGCGAATTTAGAACCAGTTTCAATAAAGATCCCACTGACCATAGAATCGTGTTCTACGGAATCCAATACATCATTAAAAACTATATTTCTCGCAAGTGGACTCTTGAAGATATTGAAAAAACTGAACTGTTCCTAAAAACTTTTAATGTTAATGAAACTGAATACCCTTTCCCTAAAGAACTATTCAAAAAGTTTATAAAGGAAAACGATGGTTATTTTCCTGTTATAATCGAAGCTATTCCGGAAGGCTCCGTCATATATCCTCATGTTCCTGTATTCCAGATTACTGCTCAAAATGAATACAGTTGTTTGGTCACTTTTCTCGAAACGCTTCTTACTATGGTATGGTACCCAACTACCGTTGCAACTTTATCAAGGAAGGTTAAAAACGTAATATCTCAATATTTCGATCAAACCACTTCGCCCTCTAGCAAATTCTTATTGAATAGGTAAAATATTTATATCGTTTTAAATAGTTAGTTTCTAATATCAATAATTTTTTTTTTATCTCTTCAATAGCCGACTTCAAGACTTTGGATTTAGAGGCTGCACTTCTATTGAGCAGTCAGTTATCGGCGGCTGCGCCCACCTTTTAAACTTTGAAGGAACAGATACTATGAGTGCCGCTTATTATGCTCAATTTGAACTAAATGGCGGAAAACCTGTAGGTAATAGTATTCCTGCAACAGAACATTCTGTAATGACTTCACATGAATCAGAACTTGTATCAATTACTAAATCAATTGAGGAGTATGGCGATAAATTCGTATCTATAGTCATGGACTCGTACGATTATAAGAACGCACTTGAAAACTTACTACCTGCTGTAAAATCTTTAAAATTAAAAATGGGTGGTTATTTGGTTATTCGCCCTGATAGTGGAGATATTGTAAAAACTGTCTTAGACGGCCTAAAGGCATGCGATTTAGTATTTGGCAGCGAATTAAATGAACTAGGATATAAAGTACTTAAAAACTGCTCAGTCATCCAAGGCGATGGTGTAACATTTGATGTAATTCATCAAATTTTGCAATCTGTTCAAAATTTAGGTTTCTCTGCTCAAAATGTAGTTTTTGGTATGGGTGGCGGTTTGCTACAAAAAGTAAATCGTGATACAATGAGCTTTGCGACCAAATTATCAATGATTGAATCAAAATCTGGTGTAATAAGAAATATAATGAAGAAGCCTAAAACTGACTCTGGAAAATTCAGCTTACCAGGTGCATTCAAAATTTACCTTGAAAAGGATGAAAACGGACTCGAAATACCCAAAGTATATCCTAGAGATTCTATTCCTACCGATCACACCAGAAACAATAGCTCACACTCTGAAACTAAAGACTCTAAAAACATTTTAAGAATTGTCTACGATAATGGACCAGTACCAGACTTCGTATGGGACGATTTTGACACCGTTAAACAAAGAATTGAAGACCAATGGGCATCAAGGCCTTTATTCGCAAAAGTATTAAGCGACGAAATAGAAACTCTACGCCGTTAGTTTTTGCGCCTTATTTCAACTTGATCCCACCAGAATATGTTTTCTTTAGCAATAATTTAGATTATTTCGCCTAAACCAGTTTTTTTTTATTCGATTTATATTTTTAGATAATATATATATTATGAGGGAAGGAATATTTATAAAAAATTCATTATAAAAGATCTAGCTTGATCTGCAGCTTTTTATCAGATTGATAATATTGCCTTTTTAATTCATATTTTTTGGATTATTTATAATAAACATCCTTTATTACACCAAAGTATAGAAATTTGAGAATTTTCTGCATCTCTTTTTTCGATAAGTATACTAAATACAGCATAAATACTAATCTAAATATATATCAATTATGTTTAAAATTTTAGAAAAAGCCAATCTCAATCAGCCCCCCTAGATCAACCTAGCAGAGATTAATCCTGTTAGATGTAGACTCTGACTATGAGCTCAATGATCTCAACTAATTCGATTTTGTTGGAATGAACTTAATTCCATGACTGCTTTTAACTTCAGTCACCCAGCCTACTTGAAACAATGCCTGGGTGGGTCTCTCGTTTGGTAGATTGATCCCATTTCCCTTTAGGTACGCAGCCGGTAGACCCGCAGAGGAATTTATCTATATTAGGATATTAGTTTTTTTATGCCCTGCACCAACTTTACTATTTTTTAGTTTATTTTACCGCATATTTTCTTTTTTGTTATCGTACCATTAAAATTCCGGAAATTAAAAAAAAAAATCTATCTAGCTTAGCCATGCTGCGATAAATTTTATTCTGGTGTTTTCTTTTTTCTTTTATAGCAGATACTCTTATAAGAAATAAAGAGTTATATTCTAGCATGTATAATTCTAAATCTTAAAATATAAAAATGATTATTATCAGTCTTTGTAATATATCATACACAAACTCGCAATTAAATAAAAAAAAGCATGCATCACTAGCTTTGCGTGAATTACACATATATCACCTTGATTTCTTTTAATTCTTGAGTAAAAATTTCATCTTTTTTTGCCAGAAAAAAAATCAAATCGAGTATTTATATAAAGGTATATTTGATAAATTAATTTCTTTATTTATTTGTATGCTGCGAATAATTTTTTTGTATTTTATGGGAATAGTAAACATTTCAAGCGTTACTATCATGTCTATAAAACCAAAACAGAAAATTAAAATAAATCTCTATCCGAATAAATTGACCAAGAAAGCATTCTATTTTTTAAACTTTAAATTGCATGATTGTGTTATTAATTTTCTTTAGCCAAAATTGAATTGGAATACATGAGGTTTATTTAATGAAACTTTTTTTATTTAACAATAAATTTATGATTTTCTTTGTAGAGATTGATTTATTGACTATATTTGTTTTCAAGATATGATAAATACAAAAGAATATTAATTCTTCAAGCTAATTATTAGGAGATTGTGGTTTATACTATTCAAAACATACTACCCACTAAATTATTTCAATAATAGAGCTGGTATAACATAAATTGCAAATTCTATTTACTATATTTGCTATTTACGATAAAGAAATATATAGATATGAAAGTTGCTAATAAAATGACAAAAATGAAGATCTATAAAATCACATATGTGTTTTATTATACTGGAATATTAATTATAAATATTTCATTATTAGATTTTCGTTTTTAAAATAAAACGAAATTAAGCGCAATTTAATTGCATTTTGTATTTCAGCACAAAATACTATATATTTAAATTTTTATTAGAATTTTTACATATTCTAATTTAATTAAATTTATCGCTATAATTTTTTTTCTTAATTATACTTCAGAGAGGAGGCATATTAAGTGTTACCATCTTATTGGATAAAACTAAACCGAAAATTACAAATCAATAAAAATAGATTCAATAAATGAACTAATAAAAATTTTATAGTATAAAATTTAAATTACATGCTAGTGTTATCCTTATCATCTTTTCTTTGAATAAGGTACTCTACCAGCATAAAGATTTTCTACTTTAAATTTTTATACTAAAGAATATTTAAAAATTTATTTATTTCCTTCAAAAATTAAACGATGGAACAAGTAACTGAAACCCAAGCTCCCGCTAGCCAAGACCAAATCAAAGTATTATCCGAACTGATACAGCAACTACTACGTGAAAGAGAGAGTAGCCAAGAACCATAAGACCCTTACGTTACTACTAGGATACCATTTAAAGACTTGTCTGTGTACTCGGAGCTCACTAAAGCGCTTCCATCGATTGAAGAATACATCTCCCGAACACTGCTGACTGAAGAAGAACGCAAGATTGAAATTCACTCTTGCCCCAAGACTAGTTCAATGAACTATACTTCGCCACCACTGAACGATACAGCTTCTAGCACAGTAAAGACAACTAATTACGCTTTCTATGGAATACAGTTTGCCTACGCACAAGCAACTCGGCCAATTGACTATTATTTCCACCGCCGAATCCAAGAAAACAAGGGTATGAACACTTCCGAAGATCCAGAAATCCTTTTCGCTAGCACAATGAGAGCTCTCTTTTCTGATATTGCCGCCACAGTAACTCAAGAAAGGTTAGAAAACCTTCACAAGAATTTTGAATTTATTCAGAAACCTACCAAGCTCGTCAAATCTATTGTCAAACCGCTGATGGATCAAGAGGCGTTGGGGGCCCTCATTTCAAATAATCCTGCCACGAAAAGATAACGAATCCAGCCCTTTCGCAGGCGCCAGTAGAGTACGATCCCAAAAGATACGGACAGCAGAAACACTGTTAAGGCCCAGAGAACCACAGCTGCATTTACCGATGAAATCCATCTGCAGAATGATCAGTCGGAAGGATTTCTTTACGTCACTAGACCTCCAGGATGCGTTCATGCACATCCTGACCTACAAGCAGTGCAGAAAGTACATCCGATTTCATTGGAATAGCCGCTGATTCCCATTCCGCGCCCTGCCATTAGGGCTATCACTGATCCCGTTGATCCTCACGAAGATCCTTCTCCCAATTCTAGAATGGGCCAGGTCGAAAGGAATTCGAGCCTCGGCATACCTCGACGACCTGCTGGTTACGGGGGGATCCAAGGAAGTGTGCCAAACAAACACGCGCTTATTTTACTTCAAGCTCTCGGAGCTTGGGTTCAATGTCAATTACGAGAAATCGACGACTACGCGTCTCAGTAAGATCACACACCTTGGAATGGTGATCAAAACCAGTGAAATTTCCCTCAAAGTTCCGCAAAACAAGATCCGGGATCTCCGACACGAAGCCAGCAGATTTCTCAACGCTGGCCAGATGATATTGAGATGTCTGGCGAGCTTCATCGGCAAGGCCCAGTCGATGTTAGTCGCCCTGCTACCTGGGAGACTGATGCTAAGTCGACTATTAGAACTCAAGAACAGAGCTCTTTCAGCATCAAACCCATTGACATCGATAGTAACGCTGATGAAACCGGAAATGCAGAACCTGTATTTGTAGAAGAACCAGCTAACGTCATGTAACGGTCACTCGTTCTTTCCCGAGGAGCTAGAGCTGGAGATTTTTACCGACTCTAGCGACTCAGCTTTGGGAATAGTAGTATGACACCACTCTTACTCAGGTATATGGAACCCCAAGGTCGCGAAACAATATGTAAACACAAAGCAACTGTTGATATGTTTTATTCGCTGAAGCTCAAGAGTGTGGTGAGTCGATCAGCGCTAGTCTATTCAGACAACACATCCACACTCTCCTATTTCAAGAAATTCGGGGGCACTATCTCCCCGGAACTGCTGGAATTAACAGAGAAGATATGATCTCACTGCCTCAAGACCAACACCCGCCCAAAAGTGACCTATGTTCCATCCTTACTAAATCCAGCGGACGCCCCCAGCAGACTGACAGCGCAAAACGAGTGGTATCTATTGCAGGAGACATCATCAGTACTGAACTCGAAGTATGGACCCCAAGACGTCGACCTCTTTGCATCATCCAGGAACAGGAAGCTGGATCAATACACAGATGGTTCCCAGGCCTGATGTCACTATCAATTTCACAGTCACTCATTCTTCAAGCAACAACTGTAGCTCCGGGTCCAAAAAGCGGAAAGTCACCGCTCTCGGAAAACAAGAACATGAGCTAGATAGCCTGGAAGTTCAGCGGCATTTCCTCATAACGCAAGGTCTTGGAAATTAAGCCATTGACTTTATCGTTTCCAACAAACGACGTGTCCATCGTAGATCCAGGTACAGTTCTATCCAGCAGCGCTTTCTAGACTGGTGGATATCAAACGAGATATCCATTCCAATTTCCGCGCCGCAAATAATAAAATATCTGGCGAAAATATACACCGTAGAAAAGCTGAAAGTAGGCTCAATTAAAGCCTACAAATCGGCTCTCCTTCAACTTTCAGATAGTCCAGACGAGCTAGCCGCACATCCAATTTTTTCCGAATTTATCAAGGCATTGGGTGATACTTCTATTAAATCATTCATCATGCCGGCGATGGATATATAACCAGTTATAAAATTGTTTCGATAATGGGGCCAAAACTCTTCCCTCACTGTTAAGCAAATCACAGCTAAACTCTACAGGATGTTATCAGTATCAGGTTTCCTCTATGCCAGCGGCATCCATAGGATTGACGACCAACGTAGCCACATAAAAAAAGGAGTGCTAAACCCAGTAATAGTAGCCACCAAAGAAAAAAGAGGTAGATGCCCAATTGAAATGCTATTTCAAATAAGCCACTACTCTGATGCGATATTATTTCCAGAAAATGCGTACACGTTCTATAAAGAAAAGGTGGCATTCAATCTCTGCCAAACTCTCCATATTAACAATATAAATTGTTCAGTTCATAGACTTATAAGGTATGTCAAAGATACTTCAAATCCACTATCTGTGGATAGCATCACACGATATCTAATTTAATACACCGCGACCCTGAAGCGCTAATCCCCAAATGGAGAGAGATCGGTGCTATCTTAACTGCAAACGCCAGGGTATAAGCTGATGATATATTTTCACATGTATTCTGGTCGAAATATACCATCTTAGATACATACTATCGACTCACAAGAAATTCTTCGAATAAATTGACTGAGTCGATTTTAAATTTGGAGCAACATAATATGTCTCATCTCTGAAGTATAATGTTAAAATTTATAGAGGTCTTTAGAGCAGAGATTAATTTATATTATACGAGGAGAGGATAAATATTAAGCCTCGCCAACCGTGGTCATCCTACCTTTTTCGAAAGGTTACAGGGGTAAAAATAACGTGTATTTTACATTAAATAATATAAAAAATTTTATTAGTTCGTTTTATTCACTCTATTTTTATTGTTTTTTAATTTTCGGTTTAGCATTATCCAATAAAATGGTAACACTTAATATTTCTCCTCTTGTCGTACAGTATAAGTTAATCTTATTTTATCTAACATAAATGATCCAGTTACATATTATGTTATGTAAGCCAATAGAGCTCATATACTGAATAAAATTTTATTTAAATATACTCTGCAAAATTTTAACGATAAATTTTAGTGTATATTTTTCTGTTCACCTATGATCTTGAGTACGCCTTTATATTTTTATTTTAGAGAAAAAAATTATTAGTAAATCGTTTCGAAAACTTGATAGATACTCCTTCTTTATATAATGGCAGAATAATTATTTTTGAAATCTGTAAATTATAATACATCGGGCTAAAAGTTTTCTAAAGTAGAAAAATTTTTTATACATGAATAATGTTAGCCAATTTCTTGACCCAGACTGAATATATTCAACAATTGTTAATTATAAAATCACCATTTTATTGTATTTGTTTTATATCAGTATATACTTATGCTTACTCATTTCAAAACATCTTTATCATATAATTAAATAAAAATAGGAACAGAGCCTACAAATTAGATTTTAGCGCTACAACCTTCTCAATGATCAATAAAGACCTAAATCATAGAGGAATAGCTTTACTATATTTTTATTACTTTTCACCTATACTATTCAACTTTTAAGAATTTATTACTTTTAATGAGTGTATGATAATCCAATTTATTAATATGTGGATAGTAGATTATCCATAACCACAGAATATGATCAATGGGAAAGGGCAGTTC